>VZRR01000645.1:179948-340688 GCA_013398015.1 Oreocharis arfaki | reverse complement strand
GTAGACATAGTCGGCATTGTCTTCAAAGGAGTAGAGCGGCTTGTTGTGCTGTAAAGCAGAGAGCGGCATGAAGACTTCGTGGCGCTAGTGCTGCCTGGGGCTGTCTGGCGAGTCTAATTAAAAACTTTGCACATTTACAAAGTGTCATAAAACTTCCCCAGATGAAAGGTCCTCCGCGAAGGGCGGGACTGCGCTTTAATGGGGCAACAACTGTCCGGTGGGATAAATGAGATGCCCGGCGTGANGCGCGCCGCGGGCTCCCGGCGCGCTCCGGAGGGAGGGAAGGAGGGAGGGAAGGCTGTCATCTGCAGCAGGCGGGGAGTCGGAGGGAAGTTAGGAAGTACACCAGGAATAAAATGTAATTGTCCCTCATGAATTATTCATCGCATCTGGCTTGTCTTTAATTTTTGCATAATGGCTTCGCTAATCCCCGATCAATTAATGGAAAATGAAATTTGAATGATAATGAAAACTCCAGAGATGAAAGAAATTAAGTATTCTCATGGCTTGTGACAGAAATCTAAACAATGGGACTTCTCCGAGGGTCTCCCTCACTGCCTCCCTCCTCCTGCCGTTCCCTGCCGCCCCCCTGGCGAGCGCGGCCCGGCGGGACGGGCGCCCGCGGTCCGCCCGCCCCCGGGAAATGCAGCACCGCGGAGCGGACCCCGTGAGTGTCAAAGGCACCAGTAGAACATCTCGTTTAGATCCCTCCGGAATGCACCCTCGTGCATTTTACAAAGGGAACATTGTCTGGAATGCCTCAATGTATAGCCATGCATTATATCCATGCATTATTCTTCCGAAAAGTGGAGTGACTAATTGCAATTATTATATAGCTTTCCTTTCACATATTGTTAAACCGATAAAGCAGTCGGTTTGATATCTATTTACAGACGGGTCCTTGCTAGTTTTGAGTTTGGTCCTCTTGCACCCCATGGTGCTTGGATAGATGCTGGGGCTGGAAGCACTGCAGGGTCAGTTCATGGGACAGGTGTGTGCCCATCTCTGTGCTGCCATGTCTCTGGGTATTGATGTGGTGTTGCTGTTGCAGCACTGTGTCATAAACAATTCTGAAATATTTCTCGCCATCACAGGTATCACAAAAAATTACTGAAAGTATTCAGACATTTAATTACATGACTTTTTCTTTTGAAAACATACTGAAAATACATAGGTATTTATTCCAGAGGGTGGGTTTTCCTCTGCTTGAATTAATGAAAGATGCTTTGATTACAGGATCGGGTCCCAAATTTTCGTGACTAGCCTAATGGTTTTTGTCCACTTCCTAAGACAGCAAACATTTTGTGTAACAATGAAATGAAATTAGAGCTTGACCTTATTACCTCAAATTTATGCAAGATTTTAATTTCTTTTCCCAGGCTGGAATTTTGCAAAAGAAAAGGAAAAAATTACAAAAATATTTTCGTGCCTGAAGAAGGTCTTGTTCTCCAAACACATACGTGTCTGCTTAGTATATTATCAGTGGAGTTACTTACATGTGTTAGTGGAATTATTTACGTGCCTGTGCTAAAGCTTTTGCAGGGTTTAGGGCCAAATGAAGACCGAACTTTTGAAGAGGCAGAGCTATTTCATAGGAAATTTCAAAGTGAATCTTTACAACTCTAAGCTGGGAAATAGTATGGCCACATGGATTCCCAATGCTGTACTCTCTATTTTCACTGAAAACAACTAATTTAGATTCAAATATATCAAGTGTCTAAATCCTGGTGCGCATTGAAGATAGTAGTATACCAAAAGAAAAGGAAATCTGGTCAACTGCTAGGTGGATGGTATTTTTCTTATTCATGTGAAAAGTGCTGCACATACAGCACTTTAACATTTAATGTCATGGGAGAAGTAACGAAATTGCACAGGAGTTAAGGGCCTATTAAGATATCAGTCAATCTGAGGCAGATTTCAATCAGCATTTCCTTTTTGTCAGCATATCAAAACTTGTTTTGATCTTTAGTGTGGCACTTTTTTAATGGTCTTTTTAGTTCTGCTACTTTATTTTCCACTTCATGCCTGAAGACTAAGGCATTAGAAGGAAGGGTCAGGAGATTTGGCACTAGTCTGTATCATGTACACATGTTGTGTAGTCTCTGGCAAGGAGCTTTAGCTGATGTACCTCTGTTTCCCTGTTACCAAAATAAAAACAATTTTGAAATGCTGGTATTTGAGGTGAAAAGCCTCAAATATCTAAAATGAAATGCCTTTACCATAACAGTGGAAATAGTCAGATAGAAAGTCAGAAGGAAATTGTGGACAACAGGAATAATACGGCTTTTGAGAAAGATCTCAGACATGCAAGGAATGACACACAAATAAATGGAGAAGAATAGGGCATGGAGCACTGCAAAGAAATAAGAAATTGCAGGATTGTGAGCAGCCCAACCAAAAGGCAAGATCAGCTGCAGTGTGGTTGGGAAAGCAGGGAGAAATCATATGGCAGAAATCAGGCAGTGGTAGTGGAGCTGCGCTACACCTTCATACTGCCCCCAGTATCGCTGTCCTCCCAGCTTGACTAGCTGCCAGTGAAAAAAGTATTTCCCATTCTGTCTTGTCTTCTTGCACTGTTTCACTAGAGAAGAACACAACAACTGTATAAAGTCCATCTTGCTTCGCGTCCTGTCTTCAATACGAACAGCGACTGGCCTTTCTTAAAAGTTTACATTTCATCCTGAAATGTATGGTCTGAGAGCAGTTATGTTGATTCCATTGAGAAGACTCCATTTCTGAGTTCAAGTGTGTGTATAAATGTTCACAGGACTTCCTTACTGCGAGCCTGTTAACTACGAGCCCAGGCCTGCAGATCTTTTAATGCAACGATTTATGAGTAAGGACCAATACCGACTGCTTTTAGAAAATGTTGAAATGTGGAACCACGTAGAGGTCACTTTAAAGCAGTTTTAAATTACCAAAACTTCAGACCTACGCAGTCCATAACTAACATATGGCTATTATTATAAAACAACTGAAATTTAAACTTGATGAGCTTTCTTTCTTAAATATCAACCTACTCTGTTATTCAATGGAACAGAAGAAATAGTTTAAAGCAGTATCTTCAGAAAAAACTTGGGCCAAATCTACTTATTACTGAAAAAGAAGAGTGTAGGGTGAAAATATAGCCCTAATGAATCAATGGAGTTTTGCCATTGATTCCAAAAGGACATGATTCGGGCATTTAGTGGATGAAGCAAAAAGCCAATTCCAAGACATGTGATTTTTTTTCTCATTTAATTAAACATATTATCAAAGTCTATCATTTATCCTCAATGTTTGTATAGAGGCATTGTTTAAGAGGACAATGAATAGTAAACGTTTTAAATACCTGTGGGCTGTCTAGGAACTAACACTTGTCTACGAAATAAGAAGCTCATCAAAATAAATTCTACACATTTATATAAAAAAGGGGGTTTTTTTACACATTTATATTTGACCACTCTATTCCACTTATTTGCATAGAAGTATTTTCTTTAATCCAGGAGGCGCCACACATAAAGTAGCTAATTATCCATATAAAGGAATGTATACATATCCACAGGTTTTAACTAGCATCTGACTTCTGAAAAGCCATGGAAAAAACTATTGGCTTTGCCCATTTCATGAAAAGAGCATTTTTTTACAGGTTGCCACAATTTCTGTGGGTGTCAGCTCCACTCAAAGGTACTTTCCTAGACTGTACCTTCAGCAGTACAGATGTGTGGTGACACCACACACTCTGCTGTCTCCACGTCTTTCTTTCCACTCAATTGTCTTCCATTCTAAAGACAATAAGCCAAACACCATACTTCTGGCTCACACCATATTAACAACAGCCATGAGTGTTGTGCAGTATTGCAAGTTGATTCAAGCTGATTTGGTTTTTCTAGGTGTGCAGCAAATATGACAGATTCATTAGTCCTTGGCAGAGAAACTTTCTGAACAAGCTGATGTTGTTTGTTTAGGCTCAAGCTCAGGCTTTCAGGCACTTGGAAAGAGCAAAGCCAGAGTGGTCCTGAGCAGAGTGTCTGTTCCTCTGTCTGGCCCTTGAACAAACCAGGGAATAGGAGGTGGGAATGAGATAATGTTTAAAGACCCTTCAACCCAAACCATTCTATGATTCTATGAACTTGGCCCCTGTGGTACCAAGTATTGTATAAATAGTCTTTACTGATTAAAAAAACCCCAAAACCACAACCTGCAAAATGGTGTCAGAGAAAGACATCTCCTTCAGCAGAGAAGACACACAGGGAAGGTACAATCTTCTGTCTTTCTTTAAAGTGAGTGCTCTGGTGTCACACTGACCAGATGATGTGAAAGAAACTGGGACAGGGCACAGCTTGTGGAACTTCTGCTCAGGATAGGATCTGAGCTTGTTCAGTATTTTATATGCCCAGTCTTCTCCATCTTGAAAGAGACCTCTTACTATTTTTCTGAATCCAGGCTCATTGTTTCCCTTTTGACGGTGCCACTTAACCAGGCCAACTCAAAACATGCAGACAGTGTAGCAGAAACTAAAAGCTGCTGGGAATATTGAGGCAAATACTCTTCAAATTGGTTTTATTCTGGTTGTGACCTTTCCCCCTTCAATGGTGTCCTTCTTGGGGCACCAGCTATTAGCTGTTTGGGGTTACTTGTCTATAACTCTTGTGGTGAGGAGTTAAGTCCTCTGCTCTGTACAAGGCTCCACTACTCTTGCAAGCCTTCATGTTCTCTCTCCATTTGTATGGAGTCAAAGAGGCCCTGGTTTTTATTCAGACTGACTGATCATAGGAATTTTGCCAGTTCTGGACTACCATGTTTCTCCCAAATCTGTTTTCTAATAGTTACGATGATCTAGAATTATCCAATAGCTCCTACTTTGATATTATACTTGTGGGACTTGACTTAGTTGTTTATGCTTGTTTTTAAAAGTCACAGCACTCCCAGGAACTGGTTACTAGATATCATAAACCAGAGGCACTAGTTACAGGTACTGAGGTATCCTGAACTGAGTTACATGAGTAAAAACTCCTCTACCTGCCTTAAAATTCCTTCTGGCAGTCAGTTTCAGTGCTGGATTGCAGATGACCCTCTGGGACTCAAAGAACATTTCACTGGGCTATGACCTATCTGTATGTTGTGTCACCTCACTGTCAGGTAATTACGAGGTCACTGAATCAAGTCTAAACTGACTTGATTGGCAAGGAAACAGGCTTAAGTTTTAGACTCAGTAGCAACAGGGGGAAAGAAGTGAGTGTGGAAATGATCCCTACACTCTTCAAAACCCTTTTGTTTAAGTGCTGTAGTGTTGTTACACTGATTGGGTTTGGCATACTAGAAGCTGCAGACAGACAAGGCAGAAAACTGTTCACTTTGAGAAAGTACTGTTCTTGCAGAGATGCTGAAATTGTTGCCTTTCTTAATTGTCAAAAATGAAAGAAAGTCCAATATTTTTGCATAAACATGTGGGAATTATTATGGATGGAGGAGGGGACAAGGGTAAGACCGAAAGGAAAGGGGCTATGAGAGCAGACCAAGTCTGGAGATAACCTGATGATTACATTTTTGTGGTTTCCTTCAAAGTCAAAGCACCACGAGTGAGTATAAAAGAAGGAAGCAAAGGAAAAAAGGTTTGATGATTGGCACAGGCGGTTTTAATGAGAACTGATCTTAATGTCTAATACTATGGCATGAAGAAAAAAAAATAAAAGAACTTGGAAAGTCAGAGAGCACTTGTCTTTTAAGAGCATCAGAAATTCAAACAGCAGAGCTTTTGAAATCTGTGTAGACAGCCTGGAAGCTAGTTTTACTGACAGGTAAACTGCTTATTTGGTTAATCCCTCTTAATTTTTTTAAGTACTCAGCAGAGGTGCAACACATTCTGGCTACGCTGCTCTACTTCAAAAGTTCTCTTCTACCAGGCCTTTCCACTTACCCAATGGAAAAAGACCTTTTTATTTTCTAAAGAAATAAAGCAGAAAGCATGGCATTTGTCTTCATCACTGCATATTAGCTGAGGAGCTATTTTCAGTGAGTTTGATATAAATGTGCATTACTTGATGCCTACTGTAAATTTAAATGGTTTAAAAGGTCTGCTTGCAATGGATGAACTTTAAAAACATCAGAATGTATGTAAGGCAGAGTGGCTTACAGTATTCCCCAGCTCGCTTTTGTCCCTAGTTCCTTCTGGCCAGGCTGGTGTATTCTTGTTTCTGCATTTTAGATCATCCAGTTTCATTCCTAATCTGGAGCCCCTCTTAATCCACACTTACAAAGGTTGTGCCTATGGGTTTCCGCTGTGTGAGGTTTAATGTTCTCTGCTTCATTCACCCACATGAAGCTGGAGGCAAGTGCAGACAGCAACACTGGAAAAGCCTATACAGGTATCTGCCATTTGTTCTGTATTTCCTCAAACTGCTGACTTCATCGCTAAATGGTAATCAAGTTTTCCACCTTTTATTTAAAACACGCTCTAAGCAGGGCAACACTTCTTCCTAAACTACTAACCATGCATTTGTGTCAAGAGACTTCTTTAGAAATACTATTGTTTTCTTTTGGAATTTCTACCTACTTCTAAAAATGGCTCAATTTCTTTTAAGAAGCTCAAAACACTACAGAAAGTCTTACTGTCCTTGCCTAGCAAGCTGATTCATAGTTTCTGTAGTTCATACTCCTGCCTTTATATTACCATAATCCTGGATTATTTTTCAGAGAAGCTCTTGAGGGACTCGCTGAGAAATATAAGCAAGACAGGTTGATGGAAGAATGACCAAATCCTGGTCAGAGGAAACACTGAACACAGAGTGAAACACTGAAGGGCAGATTTGGTCTTCTACCTCCAGCTGTCACTCCCTGTTTATATCTCACATGGATGGGACAAGGAAGCAGAGCTGGAGAATGAGTGGGATGAATTGGGAGGAGCTGGATTGGCGTGCTAATGCTTACCTGTCATGCAGGAGAGGCAGCGGCACGCACTCAGGTCCTGCGTATACCTCTTCTGGGGTCAGTGGGACTGGTCTCCCTGCTTTGGGCCTCAAGTTGTTAGGGAGAGGTAGTTTAGCTCAAATTGCAAGGTGAGGAGAGGAGTGGGATAATGTAGCTGTGGTTTGGTTGTTTCCCACCCCTGTGATTCTGACAGGAACATTCAGTATGAGGCCCCTGAAAATTCAATTTTTCTTTTTAATGGAAAATGCTGCTTCATCGCAGGGTACCTGGCCCAGCAGTGCGTGTGTACTCAGCGAATTGCCAGCCTTTCAAGTGACCCCGCTGCTGCAGTTCAGCTGCCAGGAAGCAAGAGCATGAGTAACATTGCAGGATGGCTGACACAGCCTGATGTTACAGCCCTGTCTGCTAAACAGTCAAGATTAGTATTTGTAGCTGCTGCCACCAGGACGCCTGCAGGGCTTTCACGGTTCAGCAAGCAATGATTTTGAGGCTAATTATTACCGAAGACAACTTCATCTTGTAGGACTTTGAACACAGTTCTCTTATTTTTACTGATAACAAAAGTCTCTCACATGGTATAGAAAGGCTGGCTGCATGAAGCAGGTGGGAGAAAATTTCCATTAGAGAAGAAGTCCTGGGCTTTATATACTGATAATTGTCCTGAAGTGTTTCACTATTGCATGCGAGCTTGATCCTCCAGTGTAATTCTGCAACAGAACTGTCAGTGGGAGGTTTGCATTTTGATTTCAGGGAAAAAAGGAATGATGACTTTGTTTTGCACAGATTATATAAGCTCCTGAAATCCAATTCTGCTTTCCATGTGCAAACAGAGCTTTCACTGCTAACAGCTGGATTTATATTAGGGTTTTCTGAAATACAGTTTAGCCCACTGAGTTTTTTAGAACTCAGTATTTTAGATGACTGTTTTATTTGTGTGTGTGCACCGTTCTTCACCAAATGTATCACAAAGAAGCACCATGTTTCATGTGAGTAAATTAAGTATGTTGGCCAGCCGATGAGTATTTTCGTAACACTTATCAAATACAGCTACACAGAAAACTGAAATGATGAGAAGTATTTCAAGTGAAGAACTTGGGACTGATTTCAAGCCACCTGACTTCACTTTGGTTTTGCTCTTTAAAATTACCTAGAAAATACCTTTTTTTTTTTTTTTGTACAGCTGGATGAGAGCCAGACCTCTGGCTCCAGAGGTAAAGGGCAAAACCTAAAAAATCCTGTCTGAACAGGCAACTCCACCCTCTTCCCCAAGTCAGCTTGGCCTTTTGACAGAAAATGAGCTCTGAAGCAAATTCATTCATTGCCTTCTTTTTGGACCAAACTCAAAATTCTGAACTCACACCACAGAGAGACCATTTCCATGAAATCCCAGCATGCTATTTTATCACCCTTTGTCATTCCCTGTAATCAGATAAAGTTAACATTTGGACAGTGATTAATCAAATTAATCATTTTATTTGCTTTTATCAAAGAGAAAAGAAGGAGTTTTGTGTGGTAATGGAGAAGTGAGGGAGACCATTCTAGTCAAGTATCCAAAATAAGAGGAGTGAAATTGTCCCCTGAGATAGACATTTGAGCCCTGCCAAAATCAGTCAGAGGGAGGAGTCGTAAAGGATTCCACAGGATTCTGGCTGCAAATCAAGGTGCATCTGTATGTCTGTGTGTGTGTGGTGTGGGATAAAGAGGCTGATTCCTTCCTGGTAGTGTTTTGGGAGAAGCCAGAATTAGAAGACAGACTCAGGAGCTCAAAAGTGCTGACACATCTGCCAGTTTAGATATGGCCTGAGGCTGTCCAGATGCAAGAAAGCCACCAAAAGCTACAACAACTGATTATCTGCCAGATGTGGGCTCCTGCATAGTCAGTGGTGGGCAGTAATGGTGGTATCTCCAAGAGATGCCTGATGTATGCAGTACAGTTGCTTCTTTCTAGTGGCTGCATAAGAAACCAAAGTGTGAAAGCTCTACATAATAAAAGATCCAGGAAGATCCAAATTCATATGAAGTGAGCATCATCTAAAGTGCCTTACATGATAATATCAGAAGATATGGCCCAAAGGATTTAGGAAAGCTTAGAAAAAAACATTAAGAATGAACATGTTTAAGAATGAAGGTAGTGATACTTTTTAAATGTCATGAAGTCCAGCTCTTTTCTATACTCAAGTGTATGCAAGATAAGGTACCTGAGTAACCTCTGCATTTCACCATTTTGAAAATTTCACCATTTCACCGTTCACCACCATTTTGCTGTTGGAGTTCTGTTTGATCCTGTTATGAACTGGAGGGCTGGCTCCAAGTGGACAGGACAGGTTTCATCAAGAAGTGTCAACACATTAAAATCAAAGCTTTACTCTGAGAAGATCCTGCCATCAGTGAAACCAGAGCTGTTCACAGGCACAAGACAGAGCTCAGAGCAAAATGGCAAGATGATCACTTCCTCCTCTTACAGAGGACACGCATTCCTGTCCTGCTCAGGCAGACCCTCGGAGCATGACTTGGTGCCCAAACCAGTGGCGTACAGGATACTCTTGTGGTGCTCCTACACTCTTCATAAGTAACTGCATATTCACTGGGATAGGAACATCTTCCATAAGGCAGGGAAATGGTGTATGCCATTAACCACTAACATCAGTGTCTCTAATCTGTGATCCATTCTAAAAACCAACCATAGGACTTCATTAAATCAGGTCATTGACTCCAGCATCTCCAATTACAGTTACAGATAACTTTCATGAGGAAGAATTCACCAAGTTGTTGTAATACTTCGCTAAGTTTACTGTCCTTTCATCATGAGTACGTTTGACTACATTTCTACCTGGGTTTTTAACTTCAGAC
The DNA here is from genome assembly GCA_013398015.1 of Oreocharis arfaki. Taxonomy (NCBI): domain Eukaryota; kingdom Metazoa; phylum Chordata; class Aves; order Passeriformes; family Paramythiidae; genus Oreocharis; species Oreocharis arfaki. The sequence continues at coordinate 330,929 of VZRR01000645.1, read as the reverse complement.
AATGCTAACTGGAACACAAGAGGCTCTCACTCACCCATTTAAGGCAATTGAAATTACAACAGAAAAAAATCCTAGATGTCTCAGATTGACACTACGAATCAGGCATGGACGCAGGTTTCCTACACACGCCAAGGTCTCGGACCAATGGGCAAAAGCCCAGCCCTTGTTTATTCTCACACTTATATACATATGTACAGACAATCAACAACTGGATGAAGAGGTTAAGCCTCTCCAAATTGATAGGATATAAATTCAATCCATCACCTTCCTCCGCCTCCGGAGAAGGAATGCAAAACAATTCTAAAAATACAGCCTAGAAAAGATTCGTTACAAAAACATGGGCACTGTTTCTCTTACAACTGATGAGAAAGTTTTTCACTGCTAACGCAAACAAGGCATGCAGTGAAAAAACAGGGCAACACTTAGCCAGTAACTAGATAAGCTGAAAAATTGTATTTGTAACGTAAAAAACCAGTAAATTCTTAATCTCAAAAAATGACAACCTGCTATTCTGGTTTAAAAAACTGGCCATGTGTGCATGCATTTTCTTGGTGACCATCAAGTAGTGCTCTGGTTCATTCTGCAACACCATTTCCCATCACAGCAAATCAGGTCTGTCAGGAGGATCTGATCAGATCCTATCAGCAAGGCTCCTGAGGAAGGGTAGAGGTACCTGCCTTTAGTAACAGCACCACCACCACCACATGCTTCTTTGCATTTTTCTAGTGGTAGGCTTCAGCTGGACCTTGGAGGAGATGATGTTCAACTCTAGGCCAAATGAAAACCAGTGGAGTCTGAAGTTACATGCTGATAGGAAGGTATGACAGGTAAAATAATTTGCTCCAAGAGACAGGAGGACTGGGTGATACCCAGGTTATCAACAAACGTGGGCACAAGATATTCAAGGTACAGAAATGTACGTGAAGGCATGTAGCATAGGAATGGGAATGTCTGCTGCTTAAAATGTGGTTTCTCAAAAAAGCACAACAGACTGCAGTCTGGAAGAGCACAGCATAACAAAAGAGAAGAGCAGCATGTGAGGAGCATAAAAAAAAGACAAAGGAGAGGGACGAGGAAGGAACTACCATTGATGCACCTGCTAGTAAAGAAAAACCGAGCACAGACACACAATGGGTGGTCTGTCACTGAGGGCACACATGACCTCTGGCTCCATTAGACCCTGCTAATGGTTATGTGGTGGCCCTGCTACCAGTCTGCTCACCTCTGAGCCTCCTTCTGATTATGACATTACCACCATTACTTAAACGTCAGGCAGAGGGAGATAAGCATGGATGGGGACACAGCAATGTTGGTAGTTACTCCAATCTCTGCCTCTCTGAGCATGACTTAGGCATAGGTGCAAGAGGAGAAAACTAGTCATTAGCACCTCCCCTTGGTGGAAGGATAAGAGCTAAAGAAGAGACGTGAAGGATGAAAAAGCTAACAAAATCCACCTCTCTGTACAGACCCTTATTAAGTCCTGTAGCAGCAAACAAGCCATCTTCTAGGCTTTAGCTGAAACTAGCGTATGTTTTGCTATGCTTTAACAATTCTAAGATAGCTCCCATCTCTTGACACAGTATCAAAAAATTTGCTCTCCAAACAGCAATTGCTGTAATAATAACAATACTTACATTTCATTATTTAACCTCATGCTATTCATTCATGAGGATTAGTGTTTAATTAATTAACAACACTTAGCATTTCCACTTAGCACTTTACCTCTTCAAAGAATCGTACCGACACTACCTAATTAAGGGCAGAGCTCCACAGACACTTCACATCGGGACTTCCCTTTGACAGCTCTGCATCCAAGACTTGCTCACATGGTGTAGCACGAATTCAAGATGACAGCCCTATTAACTTCATCAGGAACCAGGTAATGCCATGGTTATCAAGTAACTATCTTTGCAAATTGTGTTTCTTTTCCTGTTGCTTCTGGTTGCTTGCTATTCACAGAGGAATCTAATTATTGGCTAATGTGATGGATGATAATGTGAATCTTGTATTAGTGTTATCTACAGAACGCTCGTTCATCTGCTAGTGAAAATCTTATTCTCAGTCACCTGGTTGAACTGCCTTTAGCTAGGAAATGTGTTAACCACAAAAACAGATTATAAAATGTCAAGCGAGCGTTTTTAAGGGAGATGGTGCTTTCAATCCATCAGTCAAATGCCTGCTATAAAATGCCTTTCTTGTAAGCACCCCAGGATGCTACACAACATCAATAGACAATATAAACACAAAGCTTTTATGGTTCACTTTACAATTGGACATTGACTCTGAGCCTGTGAAACAGAAAGGAATTGAATTTCATGACCAAAGAGGATAATGTGCACAGGATTAAGTAGACAACACTGGTAGAAGCAGGAAAGCAATACGGCTTTGGATGCTGATACGGAGATTAAATTTACAAATAAGGAACTGAAGGAATAAACCAATTCTGACTAAAATCTCGTAAGCCAGCAGAAGCACTCAATACTTCATATCAATCCACTTTTTTTTTTCAGAGCCCACTGATTGACTGAGCCTTGACTATGAGGACTGAACAAAGAAAACCTTAAATATGTAGTAGCTCTAGCCAAGAAAATTATTCAGACAATATGGAAATAAACTTCTGATGCAGTTGAATGGGGAGAAAAAGAAAATATTCATCACAATTCAAGAACTTGTCTAGTGTCTCAGAGGATGTTTTCACAGGGCAGTGGCTGGCAGGGCAGCAGCCTGGGGCTGCTGCTGCTGCTGCTGCTCAAACCTGCTCCAGAAGAAAGCAAGGGATCCAAAACAGCAACGCAGCTTCCAGCTCTGAGTGGTGCTGTGGTGTGTCACATGCACAGCACAGCTCGCCCAGCTCAGTCAAACAGCTTTCTCAGGAAGCCTCTCTTGCCAGATGAGCCACAGCTTGATAAATACTAGAAATTTAAATGGTTTGGTTCTTTGAAAACTGATTGTCTTGAACAAAATCAGACCCAACCATTTTGGCACTGAAATATTCCACAAGGCTAACTGTATTACTATCTGCAGTGTCTTTGTGTCCAAAATGTGCTGTGTTAATGTTACGACTAACTGCTAAAATCCCAAGAGTTTAAAATAAAAATCAGGCTTTATTATCACTTAATACAGTTTAATTTAAGCTGCAGATGATTGAGGCCCTTACTGCCATATTCAAGCTCAAGCTGACGGTCGAATACTCATCCAAGACTTTTCTGTACATGTATGTTTGGAATTCAATACCTGCCTTTCATCTTCCCTGCACTCTCTACAAATTCTTCTCCCCTTACTCATCCTCAGCTTCAACACTCCATTATTCCCTTGCCCCCCAGTCACCACTGCCCAGGACTCCCTTGTCTCACACACCAAACGGCCTATCTAGTCCCACTGAGCCAACATCTAAGCTGTCCATCCCTTGGATATCCTGCAGCCCTTTCTAATGTTCACCACCTAGGAACCATTCCAGACCCATTCCAGCCTGCCCATGCCCACTCCTCTGCACCACTTCTGCATTGGTTAGGGCTGGGTCTAGTGATGCATACAGTTACATGCTAATTAGACAAATCATGAACCTTTCTCATTACAAGTTTCCTGAAATGTAATGCTCAAGACAAAACCATCAGCTGTGGTCACTGCTGATTAGGAAAAGATACCTGTTAATTAGCATGCACATTGGATCAGGCTTTTAACAAATGCATTGGGGAACTACTATGGAAGCTGATTCAAGTTATCATCTGGGTAACTGTGCTTCTTTTTCCAGCACAAGGCTGTCACATGAGCCCTTCTGATCACTTTCGTATTTACATTTGCTGTGCATCTGTTCTAGCATCTCCAAGCCCTGATGTCTTGGAGGAACACATGCTGAGATACTTCCTGACTGGGGTCAACTTCCAGTACTGGAACTCTGCTGGGTGCAGCTCAAGATGTGAACCAAATGCAGGCATAAAACCAACTTGGTTAGGACAAGAACCTGACATTTGGAAGGCAGTTCTCTACTCTGGTGTATAAAAAACCAAAATTAGATGACTTATATAATTAGGATTTTACCTCTCATTGTCCTGTTTTACACAGCCTGTCCAATAAACCAGGTTGGCCTGTTTAGTCTGTCCCATGGAGTGTTGGGGTTTCAAAGTTTCACAGGACTGTGACATTTCTGCTGTTCTGCTGCTCTCTGTGAAGGAGGTCACAGGCAGAGAGCCACAGAGTAGTCAGCAACAGATCCTTGGTGGTCATGAACGTAAGTTCCAGCGTGTACTTCTCCCTGCTTCCAGTGTCTAATGTCATCGAGATATTTTCTCTGTTGGCTACCACAGCCTCCTCCAGCAGTGAATTTCACAAGTGATATTGATTGCACTAAGTTGTACGTGCACTTCCCCTGTTGCTTCATCAGAGGAAAGTGTTCCTGCTGCTGCACCACTACGGTGCATAGTATTAGCTTTGCAATTTAGCCTGCACAGGGAGTGCTGAATGGAAGACATCCTCATCTCCTTGCCCCGTGAAACTGCTCATCACTAGGGTTAATACTGAAATGCAGGCCAGCTAAAGGGCAAGGTATGCTCCAGGGCAAATATGATTGAGAGTTACACTAGTTACACATTTTACTTACAATTTTATCACTATGCCCATTCTAACCACAGCCTTTCAATTAATTTGTTCTTAGGACTTGATAGATGGTATTAAAATATTTCTGACAACAGCATTTTCACAAGTAGCATTACTTGTCCCAGCCCAACTTGGATTTCTTACCTTTGTGGTCCACAATTTCACTGTCCAGTCAAATGATGATGTGACAAAGAGATGGGAAAAGTCTATTGGACCCACTGCCATGTGACAATTGATTCCTGTGACAGGTCCTTGGTGGCCTTCAAAAATTTCACCAATGCCAGCTTTACTGCAGGAAGAAGAAAGATTTACACACAGAGAGTGATTTACCACCTAGCGATTTAACATAATTTTTCTTTACTCTTAGGTTCCTGTTTCCTTTTAAAGTTCTATTTAACCTGGTAATCTCTCTTTTTTAGCTAAGGCCTTTGCCTGCAGAAGTTTATTTCAGTGGGCAAAATTAATGCCCAGAATTGAGCACAGGGAGAATTTCTTTTACTTCTGAAGACTTACCTTACTCATTTCTACATATACTGTCTACACCTGTAGCTTGAAAAAACATTTATGTATAATTATAAAAGAATTATAAATTGTAATTATACTATAGCTTATGCCTCTGAGTAAGCCATTATCACAAGGAATAACCATTAAAATAAAAATGCAGATATGTTAATGACTTATCATGGGCAATTCTTTTTCCCTTAAATATCTAAGGTAACTTTTCATAGCAATCAATCAAGTCACTAGGAAGCAAATGCTTTTTCACAAAAAGTGAAGGAACTGATCCTGTGATCAGGTATCATACAGTCATTACTTTCAACAAGGGGAGATGTGCATTTCATCAGCTGGAGACTAGAATAGCTATTTGGAAGAAAAAATACAAGGCTCTGTAACAGAGAATGTGCACAGTTTTCTTCTTCCTGGAAGCAAATTATGCCAGATCAGTTGTCAGTGCTGTCTCACAGTGTACACAGAAAAGGGAATAATGAAATTACCCTTTTAGCTAGATTATAGAAAAATTGCGAGTGGAAGAATATACATTAAAAATAGCCACAGCTCTGATAAGCTTGTCAGCCCTGTGCCAGTGTGAGCAGAGTGTACTGAAAGGAGATATGGAGCTGCACCAGAGAAAACTGGTCCCTCATCCAGCTGGTGCAGTGTCCCCTCACCTCTCCTGTGTGGACAGTGTGGCCTCACTTAGGCTCCCTTGCCAGACCTCGCAGCACGTGCTGGAGCAGGGGCTGAATCCTGCAGTGCTGGATAAGAAGGACACCTCTTATTTTATCCCAGCTATCTGCCACATAGTCAGTGGGGTAAGAGGAGTTCTGGAGCCCTGAGACCATCCTGGGTATCTGCTGAGCTTTGACACACCTTTTTCCAGAGTAACATATGGCTCTTCACTGTGCTGGGCTGAAGGACACAGGAGCCTCTGGAAATAAACCAGGGATGATAGCAAAAAGCTCCAGGAAAGACAGGCAGGAACAGAAGACCTTTTGTTGATGGTCAGTAGAAGGTTTCTACAAAGGTGTGCTAAAAAGAGGATCTGGCACCTTTCTCCTCTTGTGAGGAACAAACCAGTCAAGTCTGAAAGGTCAGAAGTGAGAAATGCCCTTGGGCATGCTTCATTCATCTTAGTAGCCTAAGACTCATTCAAACCATCAGCTGCCACACAGACTATCAATACATGCCTAAATAGAAGCAATTTTGCAGTACTGTCAGCACAGTTGCTCAAAGTCGGGCAGCTCCTGTGCTGGTCACAGGAACAGTACAGACATTGTTGATGCAAGAGAAAAAAACATTGAACACACACTTGGCTATCTCTCATCACACAGGTACAGAATGTTTTATAAGTACAAATGCTGAACTTCACCTTCCATGACGACAGGCTGTGTAGACTGTTCCCTCTTCACTGCCAACGACAAAGTTATTGACATCTCCGGTTGGGAAAGCCATTCCTGTGACCGCCACTGGTTTGGACTTATTGTATACCAGCTCCATGCTCTCCTAACAAAACAGGTTTTTATTATTATGCTGTCATCCTCCTTCTGTTAGTCTGGGTTGGTTTTTTTATAACTGATTTCTGAATATTACATGGGGTAGCAGGAGAGGAAGATGAATTCATTTGACCCAGTCACAGGACTTTGGTTTCTACGTAAGACATGAGAAGATGCAATGTCACAAACCAGGATGCTCTTGCCATCCCCAGTGCTGTCTGTCACACAGTTGAGACTGGCAGAAAGGCACTGGTCTTTTCTGCCATCTTAAATCAGCCAGAGATGACAGGTGAGAATTTAAAATCTAATGGTGCAAGAACTAAAGGTAATACCTTAATGGTTACATTTGCCAGCCTCAGGCTTTAACAAATCATGCAATACCCTTCAATTTACAAACACTCTGGAAAGGAAGCCCATGTAATATTGTGTGCATGCGAGGCATTTATTGCACTGTGTCATTTGTCCCTTTGCAGAACAAAATTAAAAAGTCGGGGTCCTGTCACTACCACCATTCTAAATATTGCTTTTCAGGGATTTTTGGAGGTAACCATAAATCTAGACTCCACCATCAAGCTACAAACCAACGGGAATGTTTTCTGTTTTCATTTGGTAGCTGTATTTTAAAGTAAATCGGCATGCCCATTTTTGCAATTGCAAACACAATCACCATGCAAGTTTGTGGCCCTTGCAAGATGTGTACGCTTTGAGCAGATTCTGAACAACTTTTTGGTTTTTCAGCCTAAATGGTGTAACCCAAGAATCCACAAAAGGCCTGAATGGTTTCACCATTTCAATTTTTAGCTATTTAAATGGGTATGTTCTCTATGTTTAAAAAGTCTATGCTGCTATTCTTCTAGGGCCAAAGCCTGTAGGGTTTTTCTCAGAAGGCACTTTTGCTGCTAAGAAAGTGGGTATCCTTGTGAGAGGAGAGTGATGCAAATCCATAGAGAAATATTTCTGCTTGGTTTATGTTTTTCTTTTAAATAAATTTGGTTCTATTATAAAGGCAAAACGAGACATGGAAAATACATTGGGAGACCACCCCATATTTCTGTAAATATGTGGGTGAGAGAGAGAGAAAAATTCTGTTAATATGGGAGAGAGACCATATATTTTTGTTAAAATCTTCTGTGATGAGATCATGTAGTGTCTCTGCAGAGATATGGCTACAGACTGTGGTGGACTCTTTCCTCCCAGCGCCCACACCATGGCTGTACACAAGTGCTCTGGATCTGTGTCTTTGGAAAGTTTCAGACTGACACACATCAGCAACACTTTACTCCTCCCAGTTTAAAGCTATGGCATGCAGCTTGACGTCAAGTCCTGTGCCCTTCTTTTCGAGATCACCATGAGCCATGTGCCAAACTGCAGTGTAATGTGGGGTGTGTTCCCATCCTTGTTGAGAGTCAGTTTTGGAGCAGGGAAATGCCATTTGAGTGATGAGCTACTGGAACTCAGATGTTCACAGATCGGTGCTTCAGACTTCAGTATTCCAGTAAGTGAATATGCAGGGGTGGGATTTATCTTCTTGATGTTTAGGTGAGAAACTGTGGAAGGGATTCAGGTGCCTGAACATAGATGCCTGGGCCATTTTAGATACCTCCATTTCTCTTGCAAAAGAGTACTGGTTTCTCATAGTCTCAGGGCACAAATACTAGCCCCACACTGTTGCCTTACATGAGCAACGTGGTTGAACTACAAAGCTGGCCTCACTTTGAGTAGGGAAGTAGATGTGATGACTTCCAGAATGCTCTCCCACCCTAAGACAGGACAGTTCCGTGTCCCAGGGTGGGTATCTGAAATGGCATTTCACACTTGGATGGGATGAGTCATCCTCCAGAAGTAGCAGCCTCTCTCTACCTCAATTGTACAGAAAACTTGAATTTCAAACTTAGACTTGACACATCAACTTTCATATGGCTGAGGTTAGGATAGAGGAGTCCCACCTCTTGTGTCAACACTGAAAAGTGAATAATTCAATAGTAATTGCACATTAATGCATGATTAATGGAATCATTACCAGGAGTTTCTATGCAGCATTTTGAAACAAGATCAGATCCCATGATGCTCAGTAAAAATGATATTAAATTTTTTTCTAAGAAATTGTGTATAAAAATGAGTGATGTGTTGGAATAGAAAATGTACTACTTCAGAAGATAACACTTAAAAGATGCTTTCTGTACACCTTTTTCAGCATTGGATTCTTTGTTTAGTTTCCATTATTATAATCACTAGTGGTTTGGGCAATTTTCCTGTGTTTCCTTTCATTTCTGATACAAAGGAGAGGAGGAGGGAGAAAGACAATAGTAGCAAACATTCCAGAGGGGGAGAATTAGTTCTAAAACTTTTGATTTGCATTGTTTGTTCCTTTGGCTACTGAAGGCTGCCAGCAAAGTAGGTTTCTGAGTTTCTGACTGTGTGCCTTGGAAACCTGCAGTGCCTAGGGTGTGTTCAGCAGCACTGCAATCTAGTCCATATTTGTTAAACAATGCTGTAGAATAAGTGCAATTTATACCACAGGCGACTTCTGTAATTATCGTGCTTTAAAATGGACTATTTCATTTTCACTTGAAACTGACCTATGTATTAACGTATTACAATAATTACATGATTTGTGGTAAAGGAAATGGGGTTTGGCTCTTAGCAGAGACTGCTGGAAGCAAGCTTTACTCTTTCAAGTGCATCCATTGGTTTTAGTTTGTATAGGATGTGAGATTTTGGCTTTTAGGAGCTATGTTCCACTATGCAGGAATCCTGCTCCACCAAAGACACTTTTTCCCCCCGTGTAGGTGAAAACAAACCCACCTGCGGAGTTGAGAGCATGTCCAGGCTCCAGGAGCACATTTTGCCATCCGTAGAGACAGTAATAAGATTGTGTGCATTCTGTGTTCCAACTACATTCACACAATACACAGGATGCTGAAAACACATAACACTGGAAGTCAGAGAGCCGTTCTTACATTTTCACACACGAATTTCTAATGTCTCATATGTTATTTTAAAGAATGATTAAGTAGTCACACAATGCCTGGAAAATATAAGACCCAGCTTTTGCCAGACAGGAATTGTTTTGGTTGGGTTTTTGTGTTTTTTACATTTAAATTTTATGAAGTACGTTATGGAGGTGGAAATGTTTTCAAAGTTTCATTTTCCTCATAATAAAACAACCCAACTGAGTAATGCTGTGAAAATACCAAATTATGTGGATGAGATTTCACCCACAGGGACATGTATCATTCTTATGATGGCTTTTGACACTCAAACAACTAGCAGAAAGAGGAAAACTGTCCAAACGGAATCAAAATGAAAACTTTATTCAAGAAAACAGCTGCATAAAACTTGAACTCTGTCAGAATTTGGCTTGCAAAGTATTTGCAAATGTACTCCAGTTGAAGAACATGAACAAGCCCATCAACGTTCTTCAGCATTGGCCAATACACCTTTTAAAATCTGTCATTGTAAGTGGGGAGTGACTAAATTTAGGGTGTTACACCTGGTTCATCACAGTGCAGTCATTCCATGGAGGCTGAATTCCAGTTAGTATGCATAATGAAACTTGGCCTATTCCTTTTCCAAGGAACCTGGTAACATTTTGAGCCCAAAGCGTCATCTGATATCTGATGGTGACATATGAGGGATGGGTCAAGCTCAGCAATCTCCAGAGTGAAAAATCAGACTGAACAGTAAGATTTCATTTCCTTTGACCAGTACAAGTGATACTGCTAAATCGAGGGTTAGACATATGCAAAAGTCAAGCAAACAAAAATTTCATTTCTCTGCTGCATTTACCAATAAATAGAAGACCTGCCTCTCCAGAAAGAAAAAACATTTTTCTCTAATACTTTCCTTAATTAAAGAAAATTAGGACCAACTTACAGGAGATCCCTAAGGAGCTTCAAAGCCAACTCTATGTAGTGTTAGGAATGTAGCATTTGGTCCTGCTGAAAGGAATGGCAGAACTGCCACTTATGTCAGACTACAAGATCCAGCTGCAGGTCACCTACCCAGTCAGTGGGGAATTGCAGAAATCCTCAGAGCTCTGGCTCGCTCTCAGGTTTGATACCTGAGTGGGCCCAGTAGATGTCTCCTCTCTAAGAGCAAAAGGTGCAGCACCTGTACAAACAGTGTTTGTGCCCACACTGAGATGGACTAAGCAGTTGCTGCTGAAATAGTACCTTGTGCTTGGAGACAACCTGTGCACACCAGTAAGTCAGTCACAAGGTCCACTTGATGCCATTTTTTTTTCTTTCTCTCAAGATTGTCAGGCACTCGGTTTCTCTCAGATTATCAAATGGAGCCCAACTGGCCCCTCACACGTGTCTCACACTATTACCCTCACACCATGGACCTTCTTGCTGCTTAGTGTAAGCTAATGACCGCAGTGCTAAACATGATTACTGCATACTGATGTGTGAAATAAGCATAGACCTATTTCTTTCATGGGCTTTTGACCTCCAGCAGTCCAAACAGACAGAGTGGGTAGGAGGAAGCTAAAGCAAGCAGTGGAATATCTAGAATATTTAGTCGGGGGGAAAAAGTGAGCCATGTCTTTCCAGCAGCACCTCAGTGTGTCAGGCCTGGCTTTAATCAGGGCTACCAGCCATCAATTTCATGCACAATAAAACTCCTGGCAGAAATGAAAAGATGTAAGGAAAGCGGATGAAAAAGACAACCAACTGTATGTAACAGAAAGTCTAAACAGGCTCCTTCCTTTCAAAGGGTTGCTGCCAGCTTGCTTTTATTTATTTTGGAAATGAAATCATCATGCAAAAGGGTTTTGTCTTAATTAAAATTTCCTGTTGTCCCAAGTGCAGATGTGTGGTGGGTGTGAAAGGAAATTAGTGAGTAAGCTGTGGGTAGAATTCTCTTTCCTGGTGAATCCAGGCAGTAATCAGTGATACTAAATTTCAGGAAGGTTTAAGTCCGGGAGAACAACACGATCTATCTGTTTCAAATAAACAAAGAAGGAGACAGAAAAGAGAAAAATCCTTTTTTCACATACAGCGTGAGTTCAAATTAAAAAAATGACTATTCAGCTCACGTATCTAGCAGTACAAAAAGTAACATCGCTAAAGTGGTGTTGTCTTAATTTAATCCTTTTTCTTTTTTTTCTTGGCAGCAAGGATTCAAGCCAGCCTTTTGCAACCAAGACCTCATTTACAGTTTATGTAAGTAATTCCTACTTACGAACATAAAGCAAGCAACTCTTATTGTAAAATCTGAGCACTCCTTAAAACATCATGTTTCCTCATGTTAGACTGTGTAAACACTTATTTATACCAATCCATGACAGCACATAAAGTGCCCATCCACAACTGAAAGTAATTTATTTATATTTGTCAAAAGCAAAACATTACATATTTTTCTATTGCAATAATAAAACTGCTTTAATATATAATTCCAGGAGGTACAATTTTGCCTTAAATGATTTTTGAGTGTAAACAAATTACTTCCCATTAATCTTTGCTTTTCCACTAGATTTTGAGTCCCAGTTGTTCAATTTTCAGTGATAGTCGGCTTCTTGCCACTAGTTTTCTGGTCTGCTACATCTCTAAATTGCACTTCCAGGAGAGACTGTTTCTTTTCATGCAGATTGAACATTACTGGTGACAAAATGAGCAAAAACATTAGGGAAATGAAAAGCAATGTTGAAGTTGCAATCCATGGCACAGATCATTAGGTAATTACATCAACATTCATGATAGTGGAAATTTAGGGAACAATATTTGTATTGCCTGGCCCAGTAAGCATGTCTGTGCACACCTGTAATTTTTAATATAAGAGACTTGCAATCATAATACTGGCCCCATACTGAATTTTTAGCAGTAATTCACATAGCATGGCTTCTGGAGTTGTCTTTTAACTCCAGCGATTATGTTGTCACAGTCAACTGAAAGCTGAACCTTGATCTGCAAATTCCAAACATTAGAATCTCAGAATTGTAAAAGTACTATCACTTTGTCTGAGCCTTCATTCTTCTAGAACAAGATTATCTTATCTCTCAGAGTACTTCATGGAGTTCAGTTCCTCATGTTACAGAAAATCTGTGTTTTTCTGCACTCTTATATCATACTTTTACATTTTCTTCCTCCTTTCCACTTTCCACTCCAGAATTGCCCTAAGCCCACTCCCAGGATGAGCTACTCCACCTTCCATCTTTCCTGAAGAGTCTGCCCAAGCCCGAATTCTGGAGGAGGAGAGCTCAAGAATGCACAAGATGTTTGTGTGGGATGGACTGGATGTCAGTGCCATAGCAGTGAGGATACTTTAGCAGGGAACTCAGGCTTGTCTCTTCCTCCAGCACAATACGAGTACTTGGCAATGTAAGAGAGTCTCCTATCACAGATAGCATCCCTTTATCACAGACAAAGTCTCTTCTTTCTCAGGCATTTTGTGTTACTGCTCTGCCTGTTTATCCCCCAGACATCAGTAGAGCCCATCGCCACCATCATCAATTACCTGCAAGTACCTGTGTGTGTTAGCAAAATGCTCTCCTGCATCATTCTGTTGAAACAAACTCTCCCTCAGTGTACAAACTCTGCCTTGTGGCCCTGGCTGGAGTAGGAGACCACGGCAGGGATTTATGTATTGCTCTATAAGAAAACAGAAGCAAACTCCCCCACTCTTTCCAAGGGCACCGGTGTCTACTTACAGGAATCCACTACGAGACCCTCATAGGTGCCTAATCTGGTTCAAAGCAGAAATTTGTGTACACCAAGACAGCAATAATGACTCTAATTGCCTGCCATGTCGGACTGACAGACATACAGCCTCCATAGTGGTCTGGCTCTCTTTACAGACACTGGGGACAAGAATTACAGTGCCACTGTGCTGGCACAAAGGTGCCTCACTCAAGTGCTGTACTCAATCCTGCCTTCTTCCTTGGAAAGGATGAATGATGTCTTGACTTGATTGTACACAGGATGATGATCAAGCACTTACAAGGAGTGGTCATTCCTCATATCTACTTTTTGCCCTTCAAGGGCCACACTTATGTTTTCATCTGTGTGGCAACCAGCATTGTAGACCCAACCTGGCAGCTGCCTTTCCCTGCTGATCATCTCCTCTAAGGAAAAGAGAAGGTCATTTTTATCCTTACCGTGTGAGCAGCAGCAGATAACGGAGTTCTCTGAACTGGAGTGCGCCTGTGACTGCGATTATCCCACAGGACAATTTGGCCAGAGTATGTTCCACCGACAACCAGGTTTGGGTGAAAACGGGCAAAACAGACCGACATCACGGAGGACTGGAGTAAAAGAGGGAGAGAAGAGAGGGGTTACATGGTCAGTCATCTTCAATTCTCTCTCTAGGGAAGCATACTGTAATTAGCATTTTGTATTTTAGGAATCACTGTATAAATTCTATTCATACTCCTTGCACACCAGTAGTTCTACTAAAGACATGTGCAAAGACCTAACTTTGACCCTAAAATGTGTTGTTCCATTGGTTCTAGGGAAAATATAAGATGAGTCTAAGCATGATGCTAAAGACCTGAGACAACCTCTCCATGACAGCAATGGTAAAGTGCTTAATTTCATTTCCAGGAGTGAGAACTTCACCTAACCAGATACCAACGGAACAGAGATTGACATCCTGGCCCATGATATCCCATTAGGGAGAGCTCTTCCCCTGTTTCTCCTCTAACTTTTAACTCAGGCAATTTGAGGCAAGTCTGTGAAAGACCCTGCAAAGTTCACCTCAAGGTGTGCTGTCTTGAGAGCATCAGCTGACAAGCTGTGTCTCATTGTTGGATCTATGACTGATTTCTCTGCTACCGAGGTCTTCTAAGAACAAAGGGAACCACACTTTCCTTTACGTTGTTTATGCTGAACAGAGTTTTTTCTCATCCTAATGGCAGCTGAGTTGTCTTTGTGCATTTTTTTTAGCTGGGGATGCTAAGGAGCCTGACTGGTGTGATGGTTACCCTGGCTACCTGGTAGAGTGCCCCACAAGCTAGTATGGAGGTGGTTATCCATCCCAACTACCACTTTTCAATGTCTTTAAAATATCATACAACAGCTGAAGTCCTCAAGGGAACAGTCCCCAGAGCCTTCATGTGCCAACAAGCTACAGTCAAGAGCAAGAAGCAGTAACTCCTTCAAGTCTTCCATGCCCTTCTTAAAGAATTATTTCCCATTTTTATTTAATTGGTCCTGGATGTTAGGTCTTTGTTTTATGCAAATCTTCTTTTATATTTTAATGACTGAATGTTTTGAAGTGTTTGTGTTCCTATGTGGGAACACACTTTACCCAATGACAAAGGGTCAACGAAATTACTATGTTTAATTTGCATAAAAAGCATTTAAGTAAACTTTGTTGAATTAGGAACACTGGAGCTGCCTAGCTGAACTAGACCCAATGTCTACCTAGGTAATGGCCCTGTCTCTGGCAGAAGTGGATGGGGTTGTAAAAACTTTGACATGGGCAGATGTGTTGCCTCCTTTCCTCACTGCGCCTCATGCTGATTCCTAGTGGCTACAGACCAATTTGAACTCACAAGAGACTTGAAACCCCTTCTGATAGGGCTAGAATTAATTATGCTAACTCTTGATGCCTATAACTAGATTAATAAGAATAAAGCAAAATGGGAAGTTTAAATAGTTTTTACTGAACTCATGTGGCTGCCTGATACCAATTGTTTAAAGCCAGATTATATGTTAAATGGACTTAATAGACATACTTGTAGCATGCAGCAGTATGTTTAGTACTGCGTCTTTCTGACCTAATAAGGTAATGAAGACAATGAAAAAAGCTGCCATTACTCTTTTTCTTCCCCCTCTCTCTGCATTCTCATGGCTGTTCACTTGATATGTTTATACCTTCCCCTTTGACGAATGCTTCTGCATACATTTCTCTGATGTTACAAAGTCTAGCACCTAATGACTAGATGACATGAATGCCTATTTTAGTCCATATCTAAGTGTTTGAGCACAACAATTCGATTATGGTCAGTCGATTATGGATGCTACCAATGAGAGGTAGCTTCCAAACACCATTTCCAAAGGACCTAGCTTTACAGAAAAGAAACCCCACCCCTAAGGAGCAGGATGTAGGTACTATTAAGAGGGGTTTAAAACTCAGCTACACTGCAGATGCCATCCAGTTTCCACAGATCCCCCCACATTATAATTAAAACGACCCTACAGCACATGTTCTACATTTTATCTCTTTGCTTAATGGCTTTGTGAGTTGTTTTAATCAACCCCTCTCATTCCTTATAACTAAGCTGACAGATATTCTTACATGAAGTGAAATAGCCAGATGATTTTAAAATAGTACAGCTCCACCACTGTGTACACCCCACAGCAGCTACAAGGCTCCACATGTATTTTAAGAAACCCCAATTCAAACAGTCATTCCACAACAAAGTTCCCAAGTTTGTCCCAAACAAACTTGGGAGACTCTGAAACAGGGCAAAGAAGCCAAGTGGACAGTGTATTTTTAAACATTCTGCTTTCATGGTTAGCATGTTTTTGCATTTAGAATGCCAGAATACAGTTGAATGGTCAGGATAGAAACTGCTAAAGTGTGTTTTTCATAAAGTTCAAAAATAACCTACAGACATGGCACGGGCTTGAGCTCTCTGCACTGCTTCTAGTTTTACATCTCGCTCCAAAGCAGCTTGCAGTCTTCAAAAGGTGAAATGTTCACATCCTTTTAATTATGTCAGTGTTATTTTTCTATCCAATAAAAAATTCTGTCAAATATTAGAATTTAACAATTTAAGGACTCCATTCCATAGCACTTAATATAGTGATTATTTTCTTAAAATTAATGGCAGTACTCAGATGAGTAAGGGCTGTAAGATCAAGCCCATTCATTTAAAAACTTGAAAAGCATTCATTTCTTAGTCTTAATGGGAGAGAGTGGCTGACAGGTCTCCAGTCTGTCTGAACAGCTCTGTGCTCAAGGACAGCAGCAGAAACCATTCCCTGTAAGCCTCTTCTGCCCCCAGGCTGCCTCTTGTTTGCCTGTTCAAGTAGTCTTGCTGCTCTAAAACAGCTTTGCCACTGACTTCAAAGGGGGAGGAACCAGCACATGGTCAGGTTTTTAAAATAACAGCATATCCTTGGTTGCACTTCTACCACACCCTTCTAGGGAAATCTCACGGCACTTTCCAATAGCAATGGTAAAGCTTCCCAGTTTTTCAGTTAGGGATATTTTATACTGTAGGTGCTTAGTTACCTGTTGCAGAGGACAGAAGCAGCTAGTTTTATAGCATATGGCAACAGCACACAAATAAATGTAGGAGGAATCATGTCAGAAGGCATAAATTCCACAGGGAGTTTAGTGTTCACAGCAGAAAAGCAGCATCTAAGACTAGCAGATTCCCAGCATTATCTTTTCATGGGTGCCACAGAGCATCTGTCTGAGCAACAGTTGGGACCCACATGAGACAGGCAAAATCCTAGCATCTGGTCATCTGTATCTTCTCTGAATTGCACTGGGCAGTGAGTCATTTCAGTATTTACTTTATCCTAATGTTCAGGTGTTTTCTCCCTCTATGCAAATACAGCCTACTGGATCTTGCTTTTTCTGTCTCTCCTTAGCTTTCTCTGTGGCCTTACTAACGTATTTCTGGTGCTTCTGGCTTTGTGATCTTCCACCTAGATGTTCTGTTCTTAGTGGGTCCACAGTACTGGTGCTGCTGCCTCATCCCCTGTGCACACTCTGCCTCTCTGTGGAGGCGAGCAGATCTCCAAGGGCCGGAGGAGCAAACATGAGTTAGTTCCATGTGGGAACACTGCCCAAGCATAAGACAGAGCTCAATCCCCAAAAACCTGGGGATTTTGCCTGGCAAACAGGCAATCCTGCTTCTCAAATGCTAAAGCTTCTGCTCCCAGCTGCTGCAAGAACTGTGCTGAAAACATAATTAAGAAACAAAACATGAGATGTCTGTGCTCTTGTTACAGCAAAGAGAGGGCTGGGCCTCACAAACAGAAGTGTTGCCCAGCCCTTGGAGAGGTCTGCAGTCCAGGTTAGGAAGGCAGCACCCTTTGACCCCTGCCTTGGTGGGGGGTCAGGTCACCTCAGCCCATGGGGAGGAGCACTGTGGAGCCGCCCCTGCCTCTCTGCTCCTTCCCTCCCTCCTTCCCTCCCCACTGATGCACTGATCCAAACAGGCCTTCAGCCCTCTTCAAGTGGCTGGCAAAGCTGTTTTTTATTTTAGAAGCCTAATACAGCCCAGATTTGGATTAATGATGGCATATCCCGTCAACCACAGGTACACGTGCTTGGGACAGACAGTCATTTAGCTTCTCCTTACTGAGAAGCCTGACCTCAGTACCCACATCTGATGTGTGTAAGGCCCTGGAGACTCGGCTGTCTCTGCTCATGTCCATACGCTCGGATGGCACTCTGCCCAGCCACCAGCCGAACAAGTTCACAAAGACCTGGGTGCTAAATAATAACTCTCAATAGGCAATGACTACTGCCTTCAGCCAGACCTCTTCTGCAGGAAACCACCCCCGGAGCCAGCACTGCCATACTGGTGCCATATGCCTACGCCTGACACCAGATGCATCTCAAAACAATACTTTGTCAGTGGGAAGAAGCAATCCAAGGAGTTCACAGGCATTTCTAGGCTCCAGAATACCAAGTCATACTGCAGCAGGCTCTCAGGAAGCTCCTGGGTGGATTTTCTAGCTGACCACACACGTGAAAAAGCACTACTGTCAGTGGCATGCTGCTGTGGGTCACTCTGACACAGGCAACAGCAGGCAATGAAATCAACTGCAGCTGAGATTATAGAATCATGGAATATGCTGAGCTGGAAGAGACCCATCAGGATCATTGAGTCCAACTCCTGGCCCTGCACAGGACCCACTAAGAATCACCATGTGCCTGACAGCCTTGTCCAAATGCTTCTTGACTTCTGTCAGGCTTGGTGCTGTAACACTTTCCTCGGGGAGTTTGTTCCAGTGCTCAGCCACCCTGAGTGAAAAACTTTTTCCTGATATCCAACATAAATCCCTCCTGACTCAGCTTCATACCATTTCCTTGAGTCCTGTCACTGGGCACAAGAGCGAAGAGATCATTACTTGCCCCTCCTCTCCCCTTCACGAGGAAGCTGTAACTGCAGTGAGGTCTCCCCTCAGCCTCCTCTTCTCCAGGCTGAACAGACCCAGTGACCTCAGCTGCTCTTCATACGGCTTCCCCTCCAGACCCTTCACCCTCCTCATGGCGCTCCTTTGGACACTCTCTAACAGTTTAATGTCTTTTTTATATTGTGTCACCCCAAACTGCACACATTATTCAAGGTGAGGCCACCCTAGTGCAGAGCAGAGCGGGACAATCCCCTCCCTTGCCTGGCTGGCGATGCTGTGCCTGATGCACCGCAGGACACGCTTGGCCCTCTTGCTGAAGTGGCAGATCCTTTTCTGTGCTTGAGGGACTGAGAGCAGAGGGACAAAGCCGTGGTACTGCTCCTTAGCTAAAACCATGAAAAGATGCCAAACTCAGTCCTTCTTCCACAGGAACTGAAGAACAGGGACTGAACCTCTGATCACTTATGTCTGCTCTCCTGAGGAATAAATAAATAAAGAGGAAGGCCAGAAATACACATGCAACTTACTCATAACCTTTTGTGCTCACTCCTGCTCATCAAGAGCAGCATTTAGAGTCTAAGAACTCACAGTCCCTCGGAGAGCTGCTCAACCTTCTTCTGGCCAGGCAACCAGGAGACCATTTCATTCCTGCATTGCTATACACACATGTATCTGGCCCCATACATCATATGGATGATATACTTCAACTGCAAAGGAGGATTAAAGCCATCATTTAGAAATAAAAAGCAACTGAATTACTAAATAAAGCCCTTTTTTCCTGACTGGTCATAGACTGAGAATAGTCATGGAAAGTAGCAGTATCAGATCTGAACACTATTTCTCTGGTTTAGGGCCCTATAACATCCTTTTTGCACCACAAAAGGTGCGAAATATCTTGAAAGAGGCAACTTTAGGGTGACTTTGCTCTGGCTACTGAGATACCTGGTATTGTACACTGAAATAGAACCTGTGTTCCTTCCAAGAGTCCTGTTTATTTTTAGTATCTGCTATTGCGAATTTAGATATTTCTGTGTTTCATATAACTGTCTAAGTATAATTAGTAGTAATAAGAAAACAGCCGAGAGAATAGCAACAGAATTACAGCTGGTTTTGAAATTAAATTTGAAAAAGAAGTTAAAACATGATTTATGAGCACAAAAACCTTTATCAAAGAGGTTATCTCTGAATTCTAAAAGCTTCAAATTCTAAGACTTCTATACTGCTCCCCTCCAACTGTCTTCCTATCAAACTATGAAATAACATCTGAAGTACTTTGTGCTAGAGATTATTTGCAGTACCATACAAAATTCACCTCTACTAAAAATAAAATAAAAGCAGTTGACATCCTTCACATATTAAAAAAAATAAATAAAACCAAACAAACACTTCTTCAAACCAAATGTCAGAATTCTGTTTAATTAAAAAAAGGAAGTTTATACTTGGTTATGGTGTGTGTCGACATCTATCCCTTTGATTTACAAGAGTATGGACGGGAAAGAACAGATTGCTTTATTCAAGAGAAAGAAAGGAGGGAGGGGGGCCCAGTGTGACAGGAAAGAGTGTAGGCTGTATTAACTTCAGTGCTTGTTAAAACATGAAGGATTAATGGTAGAAAGGGAGGGAAGAATTGTGAATGTCTCCAGTTTAGGATCTTCAAAAATGTTTGGGGATTCTAAGAATGTCTCACCAGACCACATGAAAGCTGCACAGAGAGACTCAGCCACACGACTGCTCTAAATCCAAAGCTGGTATTGCTCCACTTATACCATCAAACCAATGGAGCTGAAATGTAGCCACAAATTAAATTTATTTTTATTGAAAAAGTACTAAGTCCTTAAAATGAAGGAAAAGAGTATGTCAGGAAACGGAGCCTTTCTTAGCTGAGTTTACAGGGTAGGTAACTCTGACATCTAACCTCAGTGTTGACATCTCAGTATTGAAGTATTGAAGAATTGAAGAATCAGAGCACTCTGCCCAAGCCTGCAGAAAGGCAATATCCAGCCTTATGACCTCATTTTAAATAGAGCAGAAAGCTGGAGCTTTCTGCTTTCATCTCTGTAACTGCAGGCTCAGCCCATGTAACTACAAGAGAAAAATAATCAGGAAAAAAGTCCACAAGCCGCCTTTGCAAAAGGGAATCTACACTTCAGCCGTTTTGGAAAGTGCATTTGCTGTTATTATTAATTCAGCAGTGTCACGATGACTTGGAAAAGCAGCAAAACTGCTTGCTGTATTGCAAATGCACATAATCTTGATACTTCTCAAATGTGATACAGGGAGATCCTGCGTGCCTTTATCCATGACTTCAACAAGCAATCGATTCAGTGACCCTGAATTACTGCACTCACACGCAAGCCTGAGAATACAGTCTTTGCTGAGCATCAAACTGTCTTTGTTAGACTGATGATGAGATGATTAAAGCCAGGAGAAATAAGGAGTAATTTCGTAACAACAGCACATCAAAATAAAGTTTTGATTCCACCCAACTACTTAGATGCTAAGTACCCAAATATGTTTGTTTTCTCTGATTAGGACCTGGCTGCTTATCAGATGACAGGGTCAAACAATTAATGTCCATGTGCCTGTGTGTTGGAGAAGCAAGCACTTCCTTGCTTTGTCTATTTTATTTAGGTCATGATACTCTTTAACAGTTATTCATGAGCACTCTTAATTGTTCTGATTAAATTATTGACAAGCTTGAAGGGATGGGTCTACAGCACCCTTTCAGGCCTGAAGCCTGAGGGCATGTGTCTGTGGGTGGAGCACAGAGACCTTCTGCCGTCCCCGCTCATTCCACAGGCTGGCCACAATTTGGAGCAGATGGCAAGTGTCAGCTTGAGCATGGCAGTCTGGCATGCAGCTTGCATGCAGCTGGGCTCACTGGTTTCAGCTCAACATTGGCCAAAGGCTTCTGGACCAGAGCTGCTATACATGTAGCCAGCTCAGGACATGGGTCATGGTGTCACTGCCTGCCACCACTGCTAACTATAGCTGCAAGTTTTGTGGCACAGAGATGATTTCGTTCTGTAACAAAATCCTTACTGAAGTATCTCAGTCTGATGACAGCCTCTAGAATTGAGCAAATAATAGCATTACCTAAGAAATTTACTTGATTCAGTGGCCAGAAATGCCAGATAAGCATCTTACTTAAGCGCTGCCCATGAAATCAGATCTAGAGAAGCACATACTCAAACCATCACTCAAACCAAAGCCTTCTTTCTGTAAGTGTTGCAGTTAGCCAACTCCTAAAGCATGTCTGATGGTGAAGCCACTTCTATCTAGCAATCACCTGGGGAACCTGGCCCAAAAAGTCCAGGCATTTTGGTCACTCTTCCCAAATTACTTCTGCATATTATCTCTCTGATATTATCTGATATAGAACACAGGTGTAGTCTGGGCAGCTCAGCCCCATCCTCATAAAGTGCCCCAGCCATTTGTCTAAGGATTTAAGCTTCTTATTGCTGCACACTTCTCCAGGCAGAATCTCCTTCCTGCTGGAACCAAGACCAGGCCTCAGGAGTGAGGCTTAAGAGTCCCGATCCAGAGGTGTTCCCATCTAACACTATGCTGAAGTAGAAGAGATCCCCCAGAGATGGAGGTATGGGTTAGGCTGGGATTTCAGTGTCCTGGACTCTTCTCCTCACAGTGAAAGCACAACTTGATGGCAACTTCTGGAAATACCAGAGTCAGACTTTAGAGAACCCACAGAGATAGCAAATTCCAGATTTGGAGAACAGGAATAGACACACAAGTTATTCTCAGGCTGTGGTGGTGGTTTTGTGGTTTCTATAGCAGCAGTTCCTCAAACCAACACTTTTGATCAACCAAACTATGTGAAGCCACAGATGAATTAGAAACCAGTACAGATGCTGCAAGCACAGTTATCTACAACTCAGCCTGTGACGCTGGGTGTAGTAGTCACAGTAGCTCGTAAGAAAGTCGCAGATAAATCTCAAGTGTAACACTGAGTCCAAACCTCCACAAGAAATGCAAAGGCCATGAAAACCGAGGCAGAGTCAGAAGACTGAACATATTGAACCAAGAATATTTTAAAGCCCCAAATGAGGAAAGAACTTACTTCAGTCCATCTTTTCTCAGAAAGTCCATGAACTTAATTGTAATTAATCTTTCTAAGTTCTCCATTATTTTAATGACTCAAAAGCCTGCTCACAGCCAAGCAAATTGGTAAGTGCTTTCCTAAACAAGCATCTTTTAAATTCAGGCCTTCTGAAAACAAATGACCTCCATTCTGTGAGGAAAGAAGGACACCGTGACGTTCAGCTGGTCCTGGGAAGACTCTGGGACAGTCTCAACCCAACTGACTTCCGTATCAGTGTCAGACAGGGAACGGAAAAGGAGTATGAAGTGTCAGAGACAGACTCACTGAATTGCCGATGTTGGGAGGCACACGTAGAGACTGTCCAGTCCAACCCCTTGGTCAGAGCAAGATCAGCTGGAGCAGATTGTTGATGACTGTGTAGCTGCGTTTTGACTGTCTCCATGGCTGCAGACCCCATTGCCAGCTCGTGTTGAGATTCTCATCAACCAACACCCCAAGTCCTTCCCCTCAGGGCTGCTCTCAATCCCTTCTCAGTCCAGCCTGCATTTGTGCTTGGCATTGCCTCTACCCAGGTGCAGGACCTTGCACTTGGCCTTGCTGAACTTCACGAGACTTGCACAGACCCACCTCTCATGCCCGTCAAGGTCGCTCTGGATGGCATCCCCTCCCTCCAGTGTGTCAACCAAACCACACAGCGGGGTGTGGTCAGTGAACATGCTGAGGGTGCTCTCAATCCCACTGTCCACATTGTTGACAAAGGTCTTAAACAGCGCTGGTCTCAACACTGGCCCGTGGGGACACCACTCATCACCGGTCACCACTAGGACATTAAGCCATTGACCACAACTCTTCGAGTGCAACCATTCAGCCAATTCCTTATCCACTGAGTGTTCCATCCGTCAAAGCCACATCTCTCCAGTTCAGAGACATGGATATTGTGCAGGACACTGTGAAATGCTTTGCACAAGTCCAGGTAGATGATGTCAGTCATCGGAAGACTAATAGGCTTTTATGTTTGCCCAAATCCATCACTTTCACTGATGTACCTTTTATAAGTAGTGTCACTATGTAATTGGAAATAATTGAAAATAATTGAAAATTAATTAAACATTGCACATAGATGTGGAGATTGAGCGACTGAGAGGCACAAATAAACAGCTATCTACTGGAAACACAGAAGATACCACAGGCAAGTCCATATTTAAGAATGAGGGTGGAAACATCAGTTGCTTTCACACTGTTCATGTCTCCTACAGTAAATTACTGTAGAGATTCTGGTATGAGTAGCCTGACTCTGCACTCATAGAGCATTAGGATGCAGCTAAGATCACAGAGGAGTAAATGAAACCCATTATAGACACTTTTTTAAATTCCCCTTTCTCCAAACAAACCTTAGTTTTCTGAAATTTCACATCCTGCTTTTGTCACCTGCAAGGCTATACTACTTGGTTTTTACAATTTTTTTCCGTAAGTAGTCTTGTAGAGGAGGAAGGATTGAGATTAAGTGTTTTCCAGTCTCAGGGTCAAAACCTTAGTAACACTAAATCAGCATAGTTATGCCATCTTATGGTTGCTGACTCCTGGAGTATGAGTACCACATCTTGCTCAAAGACCAGCATCCCTGGTCATTCTCCACTGACCATCACTTGGTCATTCTCCAGTGATACAACATTTTATAATGCATCTTTATCTGGCCAGGAAGAATGGATTTATCCCAGGAAACTCATGTCAGCAGTTCTACACAACTCCAGCCCAAATTTGCCCTACTCTACTTATTTACAGATGTAAACATGAGACAGCAAATGTTAAGCATGTTTTCCTCTCCATGAAATGACTGGTGAGATAGTATATGTTCATGAACAATATGGAACTGAAGTGATATTTTTTGACATTTTTTCTTAGCTACAAAAATACTAAACTGTGTTATAAGAGCAATCAAAATTAATTAGTCACAGGTCCTAACACACTCTGGCACATTTTGTTTAGAGATAATGAAAACATTCTGATCTCTCCAGTAATACAAATTGTTAAAAGCATATTGCTTCTTCCATGCAGGACATTTGCTTGTCATCTTATGGTAAAATAAATGTACTTTAGCTTTTCTTTCCCTTTGCCCCAGGGGAAACATCCTCCAAGGATAATATCAGTATCTCAGCCACACGGCATGTGCTTCTGCTTTCCCTTGGTGGGAAGCCGGGAGTGTTAATCATCATTAAACCAATGTTGTCCATACACAAAAGTTCTTTCTAAGGAAGTACTTGTCAGTCATCCAGCCATGGGGGCAGAGGGCGGAAAACTGTTGATTTTAGACGTAAGGCAGTGGACAGTTGTATCCTGGGCTGTAATGATGGATTCCTTGGTTTCTTGGGCCTTTTACAGCAATTTAGAAGAGTAACTGTTTTACATTTTGTGCCAGGTAATACAGAAAGAGGCTTCACTCCTCACATAGAGCTCCCACAGAGACAAAAATCATGAGGTGAAATAATTTTCTTGAATTTGGACCAAATGTACTCTTCATTGTAAGTAGTTTGCACTGAGAACAGTTACATAACCCAAACAGAAAAGTCATGCCTATAGCTGTTTATCCATCATTTGCAGTGCAGCTAGGGAACTGCATGGTATTTTACATCCTTTATAGAAAAAAATTCGGTGGAAGGATCTCGGTGACTTATTGATTTCACATCTGATCCTGCATTTCTTGTTCACCTAAAACCCTTTTAGCACTGGGAGTTTCAAATATACAAAAAAACCCCAAAAGTAACATTCATATCAACAAAGGGAAATTTGGTTCTTTTTTCCCTTCCTTCCTTTTTACACTAGGTTATGTCGAAATGTAACCAAATCAACAACTTCTAAACTATGAAACAACGCCAGGAACAATTGCAGGATTTGTTGATTTTTTTCTCTGTGATTTTGGGATAGTGTGACAAATCTGCATTTTTTTATCAACAGAGATTTTCAAAATTCTGAGTCGAACGAATAATGTCATGTGTTTGTAAGTATCAATAATCTAAGCCATCTGCAAAAGAATGGTTTTGCAAAGGCATCTCTTTCAGGACACTGTGGATTTTGTCACTGCTTGAGGTTTTGGCAAACCATCAATATCACTATAATTTTCTCTTATGAAATATAGTTTTTGACTGACATCTTTTTTTTTTTCCCTTAGCTAGCTAAAGTTTAAAAATACTGCATGTCTAACTCGGCAAATTCAAGGGTTAGGCTTTCTCCAAATTGCGTATTAGATGCCAGTAATTCAGAAAGGTATAATGCAAGTTATCAGTGAAATAAAGAAACTTAAACAAAAAAAAAAATTGAACGCTTGCTGTATCAAGTAGCCAACGTATTCTTTATATCTGGTCTGAAAAGAAGACTACGGAACTTTAGGAATAGCATCTTTAAATACAGGTTCATTACAAATCTCTATTTTCACACTTGCAAAAAGCACAATGCTATTGCTAATAGTGACAGCATGTCATTTAAGTGTATGACAGCTACCCCCTCCAAAAAAGGCTTAGAAGTGAGAACCGCCTGAAATTTGCTATCCAAGACAAGCAAAGTTGTCACTTCCTAATTATTTGATTCATAATTGAAATCTCAGTTTCAAATGAGGAAGGTGATCTGTGTCAAGCCTTGCTCTAAGCAAAGGAGCATTCTGTTGCTAGCAGACTTTGTATGTATAAACACAGTCCTCAAATAATACAGAATGTTAATTACTAATAGGGGAAGTGCACCAACCTTTTGTATTAGCCGTCATTTCACAGACTGACATGGTGTACAATTATTTTGCTATACAAATTGGCTCTGATGGGTGTGCCACTCTTCAGGGTTCTGTACAAGACGGCAAGAGACCAAAGTCATCATGGAAAAATCAGCTTTGCTAAGGGTTTGGAAAGATACAGTTAAAACCCAAGGGAAGGAATGCAACTTCGTGACATCCCTTTAGTCTAAATAATGATTCGAGTTTCGTGGAAATAAGTCAGTTTTAAGAGATTTTAGGACTGAAAGGTGAAGGGCTTTGTGGAAAACATGGCATACTTTGTTTTGAACTGCAGATGCTAGTAAATTCCATGCCAACAGCTGTGGAATTTCAGCAGTAAAGCAAGATTGCTGGTTTCAGGACTGGCTAAGACATTGTGGCACCCGAGCCAGAATATACATTTTCACATTTTCAGTACCTTTTCTGTCCTCCCCCACTAATGTCTTTGAGAGGAGACAGGAGACTCTGTCCCTTGTACATGTGGTCCTCTTTGTCCCCCTCTACAAATCTGCTGCATGCAGGTCTCTCCTCTCACCTAAGACACCAAAAACCATTTTCCAAGTACTACACTTAGCCTTCAGATGTGTGGGTGTAACTTCTACTGACTCACACACAATCTCTCAACAAGTACTGGGGCACTAAACTTAGGCCAAGTGATAGTTATTTTTCATCATCAAAGGCTAGAAGTGGTGTAGCCTTCAATGGGAGGAGCAAATAAAGACAGCTGGTATCAGCTGAGAACACAGGGAAGAATCTAGAACAAAAGCCTAAGAGACAAGACATGGGCTCTTGCTTACTGAAATCTTCATGGCACAAACTACGGACATGGCACGGGACAAAAGTTGTGAAACAGGAGCAGAGTAAGTATGTCCTTCTATCACAAGCTGTAGCTGAAACTCTTCTCCTCCCCTAGCCATATAGTTGGAATTAGAACTTCCCCCAAACTGTAATTCAGAATGGCACAACTATGCATCTGCATTAATTATTACAGTGTGGAGATAACCACATAGTCACAAATGTAAGAGCAACAGAGTGTTCCAGAGAAAAGGCACAGCAGAGCTCTACACAGCTCCAAAAATATCATCCTACCAACAATGCACAGCAGGAAACAAAAGTGAAATGAAAACAAAATGGCCCCTTTATCTCTGAAGAAGCCTTCCTTGATATGATTGACAACATTTTGGTATGTGTTACTAAAGTCTGCAACACATTTGGGACCCTGGGTGCTGAGGTATTCCCACTGTGACAGCTGCCTCAGTATCTTCACAGGCAGACATTCAGAGGTCCATTTACCAGAGAACTGCTATGAAAAAAGGCAGGATCTGATTCATGTTTAGGATTATAAGGTCATGGGGAAATTCAGGTTGGAAAAAACTTTCTCTTCCAAATAAGGGGTTTGTGGGTTTTGGGGGAAAATTTGCAGTCAGCTCAGAACCACATGTCTTCTCTGACATTTACAGCCCTTGAAAGACTGACCACAGGTACCCTCTCTCACTAGAAACTGGGGAATTAGGTAAGTCACCTCTGGAACTGGACATGCTGGTTCTTTGGATTGATTTTACTTAGGGAATTCTGTAAAGCTTAGAGGAAGTTCAGGGTCTTTCGTTTCTTTTATGTCTCTGAAGAGCTGAATCCTTGCTTGAAACTCAGTGCTAACAAGGTGAGGAAGTTTTTGTGGAAAAGCACCATCATAACTATAAGATAAAATTTTCTTCATTTTTTAAGAATTCCAACCATACTTTCTGGACTTTCCTAAACTTCTTTAGTATTTAGGTTCTTTAGAAGCTCTGGAGAGACTGAGCTCTAGTCCGGCTCCCACAGAGAAGGAAACTCAAGGACAAGAGGAAAAGGAGGATATTAGTCATTCATGCTTTTACCTCAGCCTGTTCCACACACAAGTCTTGTGGATTTGGGCGCTCAGCACCTTTAGAAGGCAGGCTGCTGGAGCAAAAAGCACATCTGCAGGAATTTATGTTGATTTTGAAAGAGCAGACAACAAAGGAACCAAATCAGGAAAAAAATAAGGCAACTCTGGCCAATATCAGCCACTAAATATAGCCTTTCACTTACCTCAATGCATCTAATTCTAAGATACGCATTTATGACTCCATCCATTTAGTTGAAAAGGGAAAGACCACACCAGGATAAGCAATGAAGAGTGGTCAAACACATAACTTAATGGCAGCGTATGGAAGCCACTACAAAAAAGCTAGGGGAGAATGAAACATTTTGTGGTGCAGCTGAGTAGCTGATTTCTGTACCCAATCCACCAATATTTTCCAAGCATGGACAGCTTTTCTTGAAATTAAAATACAAAACACAAATCCCCTTTCCCACAAAAAAACCTGGCAGTTTAGCAAAAAGATGTAACTACCCAAGTAAATCTGACTGCATGGCATTTTAGGAAGAGGACAGAAATGGCTGCAGCTATTGAAAGTGATATACTGCTGAAATATTTTTGTGATTATGCTAAAAGCTGAGCTGACTCCTTAAAAGAACTCTTAAATGGTAACTGCTTCCTCAAATAAAAGCTACTTCATATGTGCTCTCCTTTTTTAAAAATACACTGAATGTAGTTGCTTCAAAGTGTCAGATCTGTACTTCTCACTGCCCTTTTGAGACTTTTGGAAAAGACATAGCTGACAAAGAGGAAATTAGCAGATCAGGAAATAAGCCATAATAAATCAAAAGACAGTCAATGCAGTAATTTTTTTGTTTCTGTTATCATTAGATTGGGTGTAGTAAAGCAGAATTCTTTACTTTCCAAACACAATGCAGAGCCCTCCAAATCAGAAAGTCACATTCAATTTGGTTTATTTGCATGAAACAAATATCTTTAGCTGTCTTCCTCCACCCCTCCTCTCCTGAAATGATGGATATTTGAGGCTGAGATCCAGATACCTCAACCAACTTTAATAACCCCTCCTTAGTTCCAGAAGAAAGGAAATGGTTTGTGATACCCTAAAGTCTCTTAGATACACTGATTATTTCTTTTCCTTCTGACTTCTGTCTCTGCAGATCAGCTCTAAACAAAAAGCTATGAGATCTGATAGAAGAGCTGTGCTGTATACAAGCTAACAGACCCTGCTGGAAAAAGGGGTATAAAGTTCAGACTACTATCTGGTAGCCCATCTGCTCTAAACACTGAGTTCTCATTTGCCTTGCTTGACCAGATATGTTGCTGCAAAGTTACAGATACTTCTTCAGGTCACACTGGCTTAGAAAGCTTAGATCAGACCACTGTGAAACAGAAACGACATCATGGGCAGAGATGATGAGTAGTGCAAATAATCCTCATAATTAATGGGTAATGTAGATTTTTATTTGTATGTTCAGGGAATAAACACATTAAGAACATGAAAGCACTTTCTGAAAAAGACAGAAATATTGAGAAATATGGTTGGTGCTACTCTATCAATCAATGGTATGGGAGTGTTCACATAGAAGGCCAGCTCTATGCACTGCAGAAATCGGTACAGGATTGAGCACATGTTGAGTCAGATCATCAATAACTGTGAGATACTATTTTTGTTTTTGTCACTCCCACCTGAACACAAACTAGCAGTATCTGAGAGAAGCAGTGTTAACCACTGCTTAAAATTCTCCCAACTAAACCAAAGGAGAGTCAATGTGATTTCCATGCTGTTGCTGGAATTCATTCCATCTCTGGAGACTGCCAAACCAACCCAACTAGGGATGACTCATCTGCAGGGTTTCATAAAGTACTTCTGAAAGGCGTGTGTCTTGCCTTTGGAATGCTCTGCATTACACCAATAGTATGTGATGCTCCAGCATGAGGGAAGAGGACATCCCTGACTCTTCCCTACAAAGATACTCCCAGTCTGCACTCTGCAGTATTAACTGCATGCTCCATTTATTTCTCACTACCTAAGGAAAGCATTAAGCATTCATTCCTTTGGCAAATGATATCACCCTCCCATTCCAATTTTGCTTCTGAGACAACAATTTTTGCTTGCACAGGAAAACAAATGAATAAATTGCCCAATCCTTCATTCTTCTCTGTTTTCCTATTTCTAACTTTGCGGTAAAGAGATGTATGATGAGCTACAGAGGAAAAAATCTGGGAGTCACAGCTAAAATACTGTCAGCACATAAAGCAGAAATATAAAAACCCAAAGAAGGGCAAAAATAAAACATGTACAAGAAAAAAAAATATTCCATAGGAGGTGAGAGTAGAAGCCAGCAGGACTGTTTTATTTAGAAAGCATCTGATAGATCACATGGCAGTATACATGAATTAATGAGTAAACATGTCCACTCGGCTGTCATTTTTCCTTTAATGCATATTAACTAAAACTGAACCTGGTGTTTTTAGCACAACACACCATAGAGCTATGAAACTTAAAGTGTATTAATGAGCCAACATCTTCATATGACTTTAAATTGGGTAAGAATTGCATATTTACAGAATACATCACCCCTCATATTTGGGACTGAAATCAAATGTTTTGCTGACTGGAGTTAGGCAAAAACATCTTTGCCTAACAGTAGATTTTTATATCATTGTCTGTCATGGCTGATAGACAACTTTAGTTGAAGCCCCTTGGTTCTGGCAACTTTCAGCATTTCACATTCTCCTATGTAAGATTAAAAACAGTCTCAGAAAGAGATAAAGAAAATGAAAAAATTCCATGGTACTCATCTCACTTAAATCTGGATAATACATCAGGAAAGACAGGAAAACATTAAGGGTTCTATTTACCAAATGTGCACAATTAGTATCTGAAGTTCTCCCCACTACACTCCAGCCGGCCCTTCAGCTATCCAGAGATACTTCACAGATCTATCTCTGTTGATGTTACCAGAACTCCCGAGGTGAAATTTCCTAGAAGTTTCTCAAAAATGGCTTCAAAAACCTATTTATTGATTTTGGCTTCTCAGAAGTGGCTTGCAAAAGCTCATTGACAGTCACACCTGAAATGAGTTTCTACTCCTTTGTGTCTTGCTTTCTGAGCCCCAAAAATTGAAGGCAAAAGGTCTATTAGTCAGCATCTTGTAGGATTTATTGAGAACACTTTTTATAGAAAGTCTTTGGGAAGGAAAATAGAGGTGTTTGTCATATCTGGACAACCTAGCTATAACAATAAGGTGTGTGTTCATCTCTAGCTATTGGGCTGGACAAAATTGGGCCTCCCTCTCAGAAGGCCTAGAGAAATAACTGAATCAGGACTGAATAAGGGAATGTTTCTCTAACAAAATGGTAGTATTAACGATATGGGGCTGACATAATACAGTCTGTTTCCACTAACAGAATACCATGATGACCTATAGAACTGAAATCCAGACTCTCAGCTAAGATACTATTTTTTTCTTATTTTCCATCTGAGTCAGTTAGAACAAAGCCTGTGTTCAAGAGACCAAGTTGCAGACTTTTTGCTTCCCCATTTAATCGCATGTGGGTATCCCCATCTGATCTGAAGATATGCAGAAGACAGTCCACATCAAAAGCTCTATAATGGTGGTCCAAAGATAGATCCAACTCATAATGGACGATGCAAATTATCTATGGTCAGTTTGAAACAAAAATAAGTATTTCCCATGGGCAGAACTGATGTTCTTTAGCTGAAAGAGCATGAATCCAGGATACATGTGCAAGCACAGTGTCATATGTGTCTCTACTCACAGGTTTTAAGGTTCCAGTTCTAAAAAGGGGCACATCCAACAATGTGAGGATTAGAGAGAAGCTCAGCCATGCCAAATCCCTGGCCACCACTCTGTCCTATGTGTGTTTTTCTAATGGAGAGTGCAGCCTGTCTCACTGCTTTCAATGCAGTGAGTCATACCTTCCCAATTTGAGTGTATCTAGATAGAACTTTAAATTAATGGAACAAATTGTTATTTCTTTAGTCAATCTTCCTCTCTGTATTCAGAAGGGCTACCCCAAATCTGGTCATTATCTTGCAAAATCAATCTAGTTTAAGGATTATCTTTCCTAGAAATGCCATCTCTTCTCTTGAAAATTTTGTTCAAAACATTAAGCTGCATGTACATGATAGAAGAATCTGAACATGGGATCTGAGCTAAGACCTCAAGCAGTCTGAAAGAATGCACTGGCTGCCGAATATGATATCCAGGAAAACACAAGTCCTCATTTCAAAGTTAATACACACACACACACACACACACACACACACGCACATATATACGTATATAAATCTGTATGGCGTATTTGCAGGCCTAAACTCCTTGTGAAGTTGTTTTTCAGTACAGCAAATTAGAAAAATATGCCCAGAATTAAAGGTTACTTAATCGGGTTGAAGCAGCAACTTCAATTCCAGCAACTCCCTCCCACTATGTTACATCTGATAATGTACCCAAGTCCAAACATAAACTTAGTTCAAAAAGATGTTTGGTCCTCAAATGTAAAATGACACTTAGCTTACACAATTAGCCAGGTAATACATATCCTTCCAAGAAAAGCAATTTTTACCACAGAATTATCTGCATTTTACTAATCTCTGATTGTTAAGTTTTACTTGCTGAAACTTTTCCATATGGCTTTTTGAATACCACTGTCCTGTATTTAATTACCACAGAGGAATATTAATGAAGAGGTTTGAAATTTGGCCCAAGCCCTGTTCCACAGTTTGGACAGTTTGATGGAGATAGAGCCAGTGAGCTGAACACTTCTGTCAATTCGAGCCTGTGCCATTTCACGCACAAAAGCAGTGGCAAAAGAGGAGTAAACAGACATACAGAAATAAAACACCTAATTATTTTTGAATCGTCCATAAACTTCTAAACCAGCGTAACTGTACAGTAGCACTGAGTGAAGTGAAGCACTATTTTGCTGACCTAAAGGACAGTCAAACAGGAATTGGTGGAGTAGTTCTTGTAATCGAGACCATTTTGATGAAGCTGGAAGTCAGACGCATGTCCAAAAATGTGAAGTTTACTACCCAATTTTAAAGGCAAAACATGATATTGAGCAGAACCAAGGCAGGGGTAGGCAGCCTGAGTGCAGAGGATACGAGGAAGTTAACGTGGGTGGGAAAGCATGTGTTACTGCCTGGATGAGGAAGTGGTACACCACAGTTACTTCATAAGTGCGAGGGATTTATGAACTAAATCTCCTAGGGACTGTTTTAAATAGACAAAGAACGACATGCAGCCCTGACAGGCTTTTGTTGGAGAAGGCTGGTTGCCTTCTAAAAACACTGGACTGTCACTTGTACTTTTACTAAAAATGCCTATTTTTAATCTTAACCTTTTCATATAAACAGTGGGGAGATGCACCATGTAGTAAACTCTTTTGTCTAGCATAAAATCAATGGCTTGCCCACTCTTACCTGACAATGGAACACGTACTCTGGTGTGGTTTTCTTGAACTTCATGTTCCATACCAAGGCTACCCCATCTGGCTCATGTGGAGCATCTTCATTATTGTTATAAGATGCAACCATCAATTCAGGGTACTAGAAAGGAAAATACAAATGAAGTAACATGGATGATGAAAAACCTACACAAAATCATATGAGACAGAAATAATCTACACTAAATGTGCAATATCTGGTTTTAATTATAATACATGCTAGTTCAATCATATTATTCTGTTTCATTTTGGTTTACATTTTTCTCATCCCTAACATCCTTAAAGCCCCTGTTACTTGCTCTCTATCAGTTATTCTCAAATATCACAAAGGCAATGTTATTTTCTGCAGGTAATTCTTAAGAAAAGACATCTAGCAAAATATTTATAAAGGGAATGAAAAGGAAGGAAGAGGAAAAATTTGAAGGCTTGAATAATTCTAACATTTTTGCTTAACCATCTCTTCAGGGACAAACTGCCATCTTAATTGATTTTGATAATAAAACACTATGACCACAGGTTGACTTGCTTTTGTTTTGAAATTTGCATTTTTTTTCAGCATTCCTGAAAACCATTCTTTCTTATTTCATTATGCAACTTTTATTCACTTATGCACAGAACCAACCTGAAAGCTCTTCTTGATGATTTAAATGGCACACAAAATAATTTCTTCACAGAAGCTCAATTTTGCAAGATGCTGAGGTCATCTTGTAAAGCACAGTGTGACCTTGAATTCCACTGACTCAGTAAGACTGATGCAATGAGCACTCTAAAATCAGATCTACACTTTCTTGTATACCCATTATCCACTATTTTATAGAAGTAGATATGCAACACCCATATGTATTTGCTTAGTTTATATAAACCTATCTATAGATACATAATATCATATATGAAAAATCAGAATTTCACACAGTCTCGATGACTTTGCATCATTTTAAAACACCATTAAGAAGTACCAGTTTATCCACAAAACATCAGTTACTTTCTGTCTACATAATAACTCCCAGTTGTCCACTCTCACATGTTTGACACTAGGCACTTCTGGTAGCCTCTGTCCTTCCCTCCATATATTTGCCTATTTAGAGGGATAGGGCAGTGGACATTATGGCATGTCCAGGGAAAAGCATGTGGCTTCTGCAGACCAACGAGTCAGCAGCTCAAGTTCTGCAAGACCTACATTCTCCTCTTGTAAACTAGAAATGCTTTCCCTCAAAATTTCTCAATATCTGTGAATTATTGTCACTTTTTGTCTTTCCCAGGTAAATTCCTGCCAAACCATCCACCAGTTTACAGGAGAACAGTGCAGCTGGTAGATGCAAAGTAAGCAGAACAAAGAAATTGTCATTTGGGAGCTGTGAATTTGGTCCAAAGGCATTTTAACAATTAAAAAAAAACCCAAACCACCACCCTTTATATCATTATTGTTGGGGTTTGAACCTCTCTGCTCTCAAAATCCATTTGGAAGAAACTATACACACAGCTGTAACTTCTGCCACCAGCAGCTGTTACTTCCCACTTTCTGTACACTTCCATGGATAATGTATCAAAGAGCTGATGATTTTTCTGTTCAAGCTCAGCACTCCAAATGAGCCTGGCCGCATGTGTGGAGGAATCAGCAATGACACATGGCCACCATAGCCTCCCCTTTCCCATCTTAAGGAAGCTCTGACTAGGTTGAACCTACATCCTCCAGACCCCAGGCCCTGGCACAGCTTGTAAGGACTATTTAGCACCCAATTCACTTGCATGGATTTAGAGGATGCAGTAGACCAACCATGTGTTCCCCCTCATCAAGACCAGAGGGAGACTTGAGGGTAGATTAATCCCACACCTGAGACACCACCTCTCTGGACACAGTTGTGCCAGCCTGGCCCTCAACTGCTCTCATCCATCTCACCCCTCTCCTCTCTCACTCCTGCAACAGAGCTTACAACCACTTCTGAACAGCAAGCTCAGCTTCTCCTTTGAACCTTTTCATCCCACACTGGCCCATGTCCAAGTAAACAGAGTGTGCAGCAGGCTCTTGACAGGGCATCACGTTTTGGCTGAACAGGTTGGGTACCATTCACGTGAGTGGCTGAGCCTGCAGTCATGAAGGGGCAGACACCTGGGCAGGCAGAAGCAACAAGCCCTCCTGCCAGCGTGACTGCAACCAGCTAGGGTGTGTGACCAGGTCTAAGTACCAATTTTGAAGCACTTTGGGGCTGGCCCATGCTCCTGGGAAGTTCTGTGAGCATGGTTAGCAGCACGTCTGGCCATAAGCAAACACTGACTCAAATCTTGCTGGTCTATTGGTAGGTTTTGCAATCAGTTTATGTATTTGACTGGAAACACAGTTTAAAGTTTACACAGATGCTGGGGTCATACCTAGCTGGGTAACACCATTATGAGGCTTTTCGACTCTTAAAAAAACAGAGCTAAGTGCAGCACTCTAAATCCTCTCTGGCACTGCACACTCCAGTGCTGCACTCAGTCTACTTGCATTTACACAGTTTCAGTCCTCACCAGGTGCCCAGATGTCCTGCAACTGAAAACAACATGGAAATGGTGCTGCGCGAAACTTCATTGCAAGCTGTTGCCTGAAAGTCAAGAAAGACACATTGCTATCCCCAAGCGCATGGTTTTCTTGGCTTTAGGCTAAGTTAGCTCCCCTCCCATGGACAGAGTAGGGTGATGTCATTCTGTCTCTGTATTTACTCTCAGTCTGTTGGACTTTTCCCTAAGATCCTTAAGCACCTAACCCATTTTCCTGTTGTTCTGTGAAAGAATCAAGGGGCTAGAGGGTCAACTTGAACGTTATGAATGATCCCACATGTTCGAGACCATATTCTACATGTGACTGGGAACAGAATAACTTGTTTAATCAATGCATCAATGTCCTTTGTTTGATTAAGCTTCTATTTGCCTCCAGGCTGTTTCGCAGCAGCAGTTTTATCGCAGAAAATTGAGCAATGTGTTCTGCAGTTCCCATGATTATTCAAGTTATTCTTTGGCACAGTGGACACTGTTGTGTCCTGGAGCGTGTGTGAGCAGCAGAGCCAGTGGTTAGGTGAAATACCTCTGTCTGGCTCCGGCTCCCGTCCCATGGATACAACTCAAAGCAGGCAAGCGAGGAGGCAAGTCCATACTCCCAAGCTCCGGTAGGGCAGCATGCAGAAGCCCCCCCCACAGAGGAGCCCCTGCTGGGGTGCCAGGGAGCTGAGCATGAGGAGTTAACAAAGAGGAAGGCAGGAGGGGCCACCCTGCAACAAAGAGGTGGGAAGCAGAACATGCCTTCAAGCCCCAGGGGCTGAACAATTACATTTGGCAGTGCTCTTCTGAGGCGGCTTTTTTTCTTGCTGCCCTGGGAATACAGTAAGAGCTGCCTGTTAGGAAAATATCAGATAAGAATTCCATGTAATTTCCAGCCCCTGAACAAGTGAACAACCTAAGATAAGTGTTTCCTCAGGCTTATATTTGATTTCTGTGGAAATCCATATGTGCTTAGAGGCCACCCACATCACAATAGTGCATACCTGTTGCTAGGCTGATATTTTGTATGAAAGCAAAGGTATAAATCCTTCATCTCACACATGGGGTGCAAGCTGGCTTATTACAAGAAGCCTCTCTGCAGCTGGCTGTTGTGCACCACCCAGACCTCCTCAGCCTACCAGCCATGCTCACTGGGACCCCCCGAGTCTTCTCTCTGCTGCCTCCACATCCTCTGTGCAGTCAGCTGCCACCTGGCCTGAGAAGTATACAGAGGGACGGAAGCAGCTCTGCTGCCATTTCAAGGGGAAAGAGAGAAGCACGGATTGAAAGTCCCTGTGCTCCTTATCCACTGCCTCTCTGCAGCCTGCACACACCATTTATGTACTTGACCTTGAGCACTTGCTCTGTTCATGTGCATATCTAATGTGGTGCAGAAAGAGCCGCTCCTTCTAAGATCAAGCAAAGCTTGTTCTTAGCACTGGGCTGAGCTACATCTCTAGCACTTTTGCTGCCTACACCAGGCTGTACCATGTCTCTGAGGCTGGGTTTGGGGCCAAGTAGGCAGACTGGCTTGTGCTTGCATTTTTGAACTCTGTCTTCTTGGAGCAGTTTTTTTAGGATCTGTATTGTGGATTTAGGGACAGAGTCTCCTTGGTTCTCTCCCCAGGGAAACCAAATTCTTTGTTTCAGGCCAGAACCTAGGAACAGGCTAACAACGATGAAACAGGACAAGGGGGGCTAGAGTAAAACTGGAACCAAATTACAAGGACCTGTGATGATGTCTGTGTGTGCTAATCCCAGCTCTCCAACAGAGTAACTATTTAACCTGGTTTCTGTACTTTGCTGATGTGATTGTATTAGTTTTGGAGAGCTTAAGCAGGTCTATCATCAGTTTTATTTTGCAATGACAATGCTTCGCAGTGCACAGAAACTGGGTACATTTCAGGCATGCTGCTTTAGCATGCCCCAGGGCAGCTGCAGCCTCCTCTCCCATTACTTGAAGAGAGGACCCAGCAGTTTTTGAAAGACCTCTTTTTAATCTTTTCGAATTGTTCAGATACTTTCACATTTTTATTTTTAGTATATTAGAAAAAAATAATTTTATTTCTCACCATTATTTTTTAAATTTTATATACTTCTGTGTATAGTTATGCATATTTAGTAAATTAATTTTAGTTAGTTTAGTTTTAAACCTTTTGTCCTAAAAAAAGTTTTCATGGGCTGAAGTAGTGAAAGGGGGAGCAAAAGCAAATACTTCATCTTGGCAGGTTTGTTAACCCAGGGTTTTAACACAACATCCTGATTTTGAAGACCAAGTAACATAAACAAAAAAAATGACAGCTTCATTATTGTCCACTACTCATCTTTACAGAGAAACATGCTTTTACTCACAAGGCCCTGCTGTTATCTCAGAAATAACATCCTGCTCTGCATAAAGAAGAGCAAACAGAGGCTGCCCATAAGTTTTATAGGGAGAAGTGGAAGTGATACGGAAACATATCTCCCAGCTTCACATCTTACCTGAAGAGACCAATCCATGCAGGTGACGACACGATGCTTTGACCAGTGCTCATCATAAAATTGCCGGTTAAAGGAAAGGTTGGCTCCTGCTTGAACATCTCTGTGTGAATTCAAACAAAGTGACAAACTTTCAAGTACCAGGGTTCAAATGCTGTGAAAACCAGTGCAAAAGTTTTTGACTACTTCTCAGATCTCTGCTCAGCCTGGGGAACTCCGCCACCTTGATTTAATTGCTCTCACTGACTGTCTGGCTGAAAATGATGCAACAAAGAGCAAATTTTAGATCTGTTTCACAAAACCACATTTCTTAATTTCTCACTGCCTGCCTGACTCTTCTGGGTCACCCTGGGCCATCTCT
The DNA here is from genome assembly GCA_013398015.1 of Oreocharis arfaki. NCBI lineage: Eukaryota > Metazoa > Chordata > Aves > Passeriformes > Paramythiidae > Oreocharis > Oreocharis arfaki. Next base: position 291,795 of record VZRR01000645.1, on the reverse strand, counting down.
GCCCTCTTTGTCTCACAGGATGAACCTGGCCCTGGCATTCAGCTCTCCCTTTTCTGAACCTTCATCTCCAAGCTGTAACCAAACCTCACTTACTTTTGACTCCTGAAACCTTAAAGGTGCAGCACCTCCTCCCAGAAATGGAGACAGCAGATGCTGTGTGACACCGTAAGGACAGGCTGAAGCTCAGTGCTGGTCCAACACTGCCACACTGATGCACTCAGCTGGTCCACAGGGATGACGTTCTGGGTTAACCTCCAGTAACTCCAGCGCAGTACAGCTCCTGATTTGCCATGAGGCTTCAACAGACACATAGCTGTTGCAACTGAAATATTTCCTCTCCAACTAACAAGTTTTACAGCTTTGCTCCCATATCAATTGCTGAAAACAAAACTTGTCAATTCTCGTCTTAGCTGTTTAGATTGCAAATGCTTTGGGAGATCATCATTTTCATCTCCACAATGCACGGTATAGTGGGATCCATTACAGACCTGAGGCAGTAGTAGAACATAAACAACACTAGCTTGAATCTGTGAAAATATCATAAGCATACACACGTACACCGCTGCAATGTGCATTTACATGCACATGTGTATACATACATTTGTCTATTTCAGTTATTTGTTCAGAATTTCAAACTTTATCCCAAAAACGAAGCAAAAAGTTAAATGAGCTGAATAATACACAAAAAAACCCAAAACCAAAAACCAAACCCAAAACCCAGACCAGTAAAGCACAAAGCTATTTTACAATATAATTTCAGATGACAAAGTGACCCAAGCCTTCATAGAGAGATTTTAGGCTTTTCTTAACTATAAAAATGTTAAATTTTGTTTAAAATTAAGGTTTCCTATTACTGAAATTACCTTTATAAAACTTACTTTACAAAAGCAAAAAAAACCCCCCAAACTGACCCATCTTTCTCTTCTACGTCTCTGCCACTATAGTCAAAGAAGATGTCTGAATCTTCAGCCAAAGCTCGCTCAATTACACGTATTGTGCGGTCAAAAAATATCAGGAATTCTTCTGAATGGAGAACTTGTTGCTTTTCTTCTTCTGTCAGTTCTCTAGGAGGAGCTTGGAAAATGAAAAGATGTAGTTAGGAGTATGCTATTTCACCCCTTTCCCAATGAATCAACATCTTCAGTGGGTTTCTTTTGACATGAAAGTTTGCTGTAGCAATGTCAGGGGAAAAATCAAAGCTTTACTCTTAAAATCATGACTAAGAAGTTTTTAATATGTCTAAACATACTCCTGTACATTCCCAGAATGTAGCCTTTACATAGACCAGATCCTATATCTTATGTATTTATTATTCTGAAATGGAAAATACTTACACCCCCCAAATTAAATAAACTCAGCATTCCTATTTCAGGAAATGGCCGTGACTGACGTTTAGGCAAAACCTAACTGGAAAAAGCAGAACACTTATGTAACAGAGGAGCTGTCAGAGGAGCTGAAGATAAAATAATCTTCTTAACGTACTACAGTTCTTTATATTAAAAGGGCTCACATAATCTCTCCCTGCACTTCTTTCAATTTCTACTTGGTGTCACTGATATATTCTGTCTTTGCTTCAGAGCTTTTGTGAAGTAATGAAGTGAATAACCGAAGATATTCTCTGAGGCAGCAAAACTGAAAGCAACCAGCCAACATCAGTTTCTTTAAGGCAGTGTCATTCCTTGCAGAGGAATCCTATGACCCAGAGTAACAAATGTCACTGAGCCACGGGCAAAGCTGTGCTGGGAGGGGTAGGGGCTGTCTTGGGCAGCAGTAAGAGTAGCGTGTCCCCCACAAGATGAAGTTGATTCTTTGCATGTACACAGAGATGCTAACCTTTACTTCCAGTATTTCCAGTTTGGCCCTTTATTTGAAAAAAACCTGTCTTTATAGAATGCACCAATGCAACATCTCCATCAGTTTAATGACCTGTTGGTAAACTGTAACTCAAATGTGAGAATCAGGAGGGATGAAAGTTGAAATGCTGCTGTTACTACAGTACAAAATGCTGTTCTCAATTACACTATCAGGGTCACATTGATATTGTGGCAATATTGTATACTGATTATGCATATGCCCACATGTGCTTTTGAATCATCATTTTTGTTATATTTCAGAATTACCCCTATTTCAAGACATGACATTAGTATCTATACAGTTACCCAAACCAACCTTGCAACTAGCCTAAATTCTCAGCATGAAAAGCTCTGTTGACAGAGAATTTTGTTCCAAATCTGTAATTAGGAACACAAACAACATATCATATACAGATTTATTGCAAAATTACTGAGACTTCTATGTAAGGGTTTAACAAGTGATCAAAGGTCTCCTGAATTCGGCTTTACACTACAGATTTGACGTGTTAACCTGTGAAAATGACCTTGCAGTCTCCCCAAACCATACTGGGTTAAACCATCAGCAGCCAAAAAAGGGAACTCAGCAGTTCAGAGAACACCCACCACCCAGCAAAGTTTAACTCCCAGCCTTGTCATACGTATCTCAATGTTTAATTAAACAATGAGTGACACAGTTTCAAGCTGCAGCTCGAAATGATTTTCTAGTTTCTGTGCCATGCCACACAGTTGCTTTCAGTGATCAGGGAGACATGGCCCTTGCTCTCTATCTGATTTTCCTAGGCTTCACACTGGATTCATGCACTCCAATGCCCAAGTACGATGACACGACCAGCCCCCAGGGCAGGAACGGATGGAGAGGCACAGCAGCAGGCAGGAAGAGTGACATGGTCATCACTCCTGCAGTACTCAACTCTCTGTTTTTGGCATACCTGCTTTCAGAGTTGCTGTGGTTGGGAGAGGCTTCCATCACTACACTTTGCCTCAAGTTTGCCTCAAGTGGTCAAAGCATTAGCTCTGAAAGACAAAATCTCTGCACTACACCTGAGCTAAACAGAGAGGGTAGGAGAAATGCAAAAGGTGGAGGAGCAATTTGGCCCTCAGGAGAGAGAGCAGCTAAGAAGTTACAAACTTTAGCCTTTGATGATCTCCTACAGCCTTGGCCCTATGTTTCCTACCAGCAGGTTAGTGGTCCCTGTGGAGCTCCACACATCCAGAGAATATCTGCATCCCCCCACAAGGTCCCCCTGAGTAGCAGAGCGACAATTACCAAGGCAGGAGCACAATTTGCCCCTAAGTGCTTTGCACAGAAGCAAAGCATGTGAAAGAAAAAGAATGACTAGCAAAAAAGTACAGCTTGACCTATTGCAGCATCCACTCCTGAATAGTAATTGGCATTAAGGGAACTCATCTGGCAAGGAAGCCTGTAATGAGGCAATATCCCATCGTCACCACTAAAGCATTGCTTTCCCAGAATCAAAGACAACAAGCATGACAATGCAGCAAAATGGCATAAAGAGGGGGAAAATAACTGCAAAGGCAACTGGAAAACTCATTTTAAACTGCTCCAAATGGTAAAAATTATTTGCTAAATCAAATCCTCTCTACAGCTTGGAAATAAAAATTTATTACTCAGCCATTTGCTGACTATAACTGCAAAGAAAATACAACTCAAAATCAATAGAAAAGGAAAAGGCAAAAAATGAAAAACTTGGGAGCTGAGGAGTGCTCACAAGCTGTGGAGACACACATGATTGTAGTTCTACCTCAGCAAAATCTCCCTTGCAGTTAGCAATGATCTGTGGGAGGCCAGCAGTCTATTAAACCATCAGGAACACCTTGGCTAAAGTTTTTAGGGCATAAATCAGCTTACCTCATTCATCTGACTGACACACCAGATGCCCCCTGGCAATATTAAGCTTCATATTTTAGCCTTATTTTCTTCTTTCATTCGGCTGCCTCTGAAGTTTTATTTGAGGCAATCTCTTCTTACAAGAATGTTAACATCATTACTTTTTCCAGTGTAAAACATTGCTGTAACTACTGTAAATACATGAAGTATAACCAAAAAACCCCAAACAGACAGGTTTGTTCTTTCAAATACGAAGATTTTCTAACCATTTATCTTTCAGAGCCATTTCCATTTTCTCCTTGTTCCTTCTCCCTTTCTGTCCATTACCTCAAATAAAATTAAAAAAAAAATCTATGTAATTTTCTGCAATTTTTCTTCCGATCTGGGAGCTTACAGTGACTTTGATCTCAGCTTTCAAGAGACACAGGCTCTCTTCAAGGAAAACTGAGAAACATAAGTAGCTGATCAAAGTGGTTTTTTGTTTTGTTTTGTCACAGAGACCTATGTGATGTGACAATATCTCCAGAAATTCCCTGTAAGAATCTGTCTTCAAGTATCTGCTCTCCCTGGCATAAAACCCAAACCAACCACACCTAACCTTCTGTGCTGAACAAAGCCCAGCGCAGTGTGTAGCTTACCACTGCTAAAGTTATGTGCTTATTGCCTGGAGTGCAATGAAGACTCCTGCAAAGGAAGCTCCATAGTTTGCTCTTGTTTCGACACCACAGCTTCCTAAGGAACTGCTGTGCCTGTGCTCTGATCCCACCCGGAGGAGCTGAACCCATCTGTGGCCCTGCATGGCTCATGGCAGCAGGACCCACGGTGCAGCCACCAAGCCCTGCCTCACAGGAGCGCCGGGCACCCCGTCTGTCCGTGCACCCATCGAGGCAGCGCTGGGACCCCGCACGCACCAGCAGCCTGCTCTCCAAGTGGCTCTGGGGCTATGAGGTCAACAACACGTATCAAAGAAGCCCTGTGTTCATGCTAATGTATAATACTGTAAAAAACAAAATGGAATTTACATGTAAAATTAAATTGCTGTACAGAGCAATATATGCACAGAGGACACCGCAGGAAAAGAAACTGTGAGGTGTATCTGTAACGAAAGATATTATATACTTGTGCTTGAACAGGACGGTCTAGAATATGAAACAATAATTGAACATGATGTGAAAACAACCAATTTATTCAAGACTTATTTACAAAAAATAGGAACATTTTATCATTTCATGTGACTTAACATAATCCTCACAAATACCATATTTCACATCAAGTCCTTTGTCCATAAATTTATTTGGACAAAACAGAAAGAAACAAAAAATGATATTAAAACATCTTCTTGAATCTTTAGGAACTAAGATAAAATCACTGCAGACTTGTTCTTATTCAGCAGAAGCATGTTTGTAGTAAATACAACATAAATAGCTGGGATAACAGTGCAGGATCAAATTTACAAATATGCAAGTACCAGGATTTGAGTCTTCTCCCAAGGGAGTTAAAAAAACATTAAAAAAATGTTTTAAAAACCCCACATTTAAATAAATATAAAAACGATTCTTCTGGAATCTCAGCAATCCTAAAAACCCGACAAGAGAAATTAAGTCCGTTAAAGGGGAAAAAAAAAAAAGACCAAAAGGAGTAAGTGAATGAAAGAAAAGGCAAACTAATAAAAACAGTAAAGCAGGAAGCAGCCTTGTTATCAACCCAGAGATATAATGAGAGACAGAAGGAGATTATTAAAACCCCTTTAAGAGCTGTATTATTTCTTTCAGCATCTATTTAAATCCATGTAAACTTCAGATGTGCTGACGATGGAGGATGGCTAAAAGGTACAGGGTGAGAATTGCAAGGTGTGAAGCAGCTCTCAGCAGCTTTCAGTCCTTGCCTGCTGATACCTTGTGATCCTCCTGTTTTTCTTGTGCTTTGCACTTTCATGTTAGGCTTGATATATTCCATATCCTGCTTTGCTGTGTTTGATATATGTCATGTCTTTGTTGCGCTGGCAAGCCCCTTCATGGCATAACTACTGAACATAAAAAGGAAGATTTCGAGCTTTATTTAGGGATTTTTTGATTCTGGAGTAGCAAGCTGCAGAGCCTTAAATTTGAATCTGTGCCAAGCAGGGCTGTTCCCACTGCCTGTGCTTCTCCAGGGGCAATGCTGGACACCATCCCTGAGCATGCCTGAGCTGGCTGTAAGGATGGGTAGGCACAGCTGAGCTCACTGTGGTGTTGGTGACAGTGAAACCGTGGCATTTCTGGCCATGACAAACCTCACCAAAACCTGTCTTGCTTTTCCAATACTGATGCCTGAGCTGTCAAGAGTGAAACCATCCCCACCAGCCCAGCCTGCTCTGTGGACACCTGAGCCCTATGCACAGAGCCAGGGCAAGAGCAGGGCACAGCAGGTCTTTGGAGCTGCAGATCCCAGCCTTTCCCATCACAACCTTTCATGCAAGTTTCTGTGGATATGCTCATGGCTTCAGATAAATGCAGGTTGAGGCCCACTTTCAAGATCTAGCCTGTCCCGCAGTTCATGTGGTTTCTACTGACACAAAAAAGGAGCCTTAGGTGGAGCTCCAGAGCTCTCTGGTGGTGGAAAGCCCCATCCCTCTTCATGCCACAGTTTGGGACGAGTCTCTTGTTTGTGTGGTCAGGAGAGGCTGGGAACAGGCAGAGCCCAGCCCAGTTCACGGTCAGGTATCCCACACTTGGTTCTTCCAAAAACAATGAGGAGAACATGCACCCGAGACATGGGTGGCAAGAAGCACAAGGTGGTCCCAAGGCTTCAGACACTTCAAGGGGTCAATAAGTCAGTTCTTCATCTCCCATTCCACTCTGGGGGGCTCAAGCTGTTCCTCTGCCCTTCGCACATCCAAGGCAGTGAAGGTCTGCAAGAGGTGCCACGACAGACAGGCTGCCCCTGTGCAGGTGCACTGCGTGCCTTACAGTGATGCTGGGACATGTTCAGAACCAGGATCAGACCCTGCAAACACCCATGACTGCTGAATAATCCCACCAAACCCCATAGAGCAACTCTGGGGTGTGCAGGGGGAAGATGAGGAAATTAAGCATGCAATAAATGTCTGTAGAACTAAATTGAACTACCTATAAACCACGTAGAAAAAAAAATCACATTTCCTCTTAAAATACCATTATAAAAATAGAGCACTCTTGTCCTCTTGGCTTGGAGAGAGGGAGACTGAAGAGACTGGATCCAACCTTTATTTTTTATCCCGACCTATTTTTGAGTTATATTCATGAAAAAATGGTCTGCCTTTCTCTCCTTGCACTTCTGTCTCCCATGGATTTTTTCTTAACACTCCTATAACTCAAAAAAGGCCACGCTGATTTTTTTTAATCTGTTAAAAAATGTGCTCCCTGAGCTGAAACCAAATTTCAGCCCAGAGCAAATTTTTACGGCTGGGTTATAAATCCCTGAAAAACAGGATTCATAATGGAAGTGCTGACACAGCCTTAACTACTATATAGCAGTGTGAATGGCGCCACTATAATGTCTATTAGAGATTCTTTAAAAAGTTTGCAAAATATTGTCTTGCCTTGCAGAGAAAAAGAAGCCAGAGTACTTAATGCCAACATAAACATGCTTTTAACCCATTATGTGCTAATTTGCAGAAAAGCTATTAATTCTGAGTAGGCACACAGAGTGCAGCACCAACAGGAAATGTTCTTCTAAACTCCTGCTTGACTTGTAACATGGTTTTAATCACTTCCATGAAACACAAACGATGGCTTCAAACACTGAATGTTGCTCAGAACATGAGAAGGGTGATTACAACAGAAAGGAAAATAGGATTTTGTAGGCAAAAGGGCTAAAACCAACAGGGAGAGAATGACACCAAACACTAAAAAATGGGACTCCGTTCCATGTCAGTTTGGGGATGATGGCTTCATTCAATTCACAGCAGTTAATGCCTGTCACCAGCATGCCCCTATTTTATCCATCACGACACATCACAGGTCAAGTTCACTTTCTATCAGGCAATGAGCATGTTTTCTTCTTCTTTGAACCCAGTCAAATGTTAGCACCTCACAAAGCCGGTTCTGCTAAAACAAGCTGTGCCTTGCTTTTACAGCCTGTAGTTTGTGTGCCTGAGACCAGTGGTAAACCACCCCAGATGATCTACTGTTCCTGAGGGTCTGCTTGGTAGGGAAGGGGAGCACTGCCCTCTGACTAAAACACAGTAAAAAAATAAAAGATGGTGGCAGTGGTGGTTGGTGAGTAAAGTACCTAAAAGGCCAACTTGAAAGCCCACAAAATAAGGTGAAATAAATCACTTCAGGGTTGCATTTTGATTTTTTTGTTCTTCTCTTCTTGCAGGAGTTTGTACTTTCTCCCCTATACACATTAGCATCACTCTTCTGTGGGAATAAATGGGTGTGGGATAAACTACAGGGAATATTACAGGGACATTCAGCAACTCAGGACAGTGCTTAGGCACAGGGTGCAGTGGTAGAGGCTTTTATGGCTTTCTCTTGCCATCAGGAAAAGAGATACTGTGTTAGGTCTGCTGACTGCAGAAGCCCATACACAAGTTGACCTCACAGTTTTGGAAAGAAGAGTAATTTTCATGAAAAATGAAGTTTTGCTATGTTGCCACATTTCTTGCTCATGTCCTCAGTTCTGCCTTTGCAGACTTGCCTGACCCCTGTTCCTGCTGTCCCCAGGGCTCCCATCTGCCCATGGCATCAGTGGCTGGGGCCAGCAGGAGAAGCAAAATGATGAGGAGCAGGAGGACTGAGTTTATCTCCCCATGTTTCTACAATGACCTAAACCAGCAGTGAACACCGCAAGATTTATGGCATGGGTGATTTCTGTGATGCTCTTAAGAGGGAAGAAAGATCAATTTGTAATCAAAATGCTAAGCTGGTACCACAACTCACTTCAGTGGGTAGAGATAGCAAATGTGGGCACTGTGTACCAGATTAATTTTTTTTTTTTTGGATACTGCTGAAAAGATACCAGTCTCCCCTGGATGAGAAATAAGCATCTGCTGCTGTATTCCCAGTTAAAGATTTCATGGGCTTCCACGTAAAATGACTCCGTATTTTTCCACTAGTGAGATTACCTTGGGAAAAACCGGGCTCACAGAATTATCCTGGTAATGATCACCATAGCAAGAAATTACTTAGGCCCTACCTGAAGAAGTAAACTACCTTTCAAGAGGCTAAACAGAATTTTGAGCAGTCCTGGAAATACAAAGTAAGAAATACCGGAGAAGACAACCATTTCCTTCCTGCTGCTATTCCAGTTCTTTTTCCCTACTCAACAGAGGGGTGAACATTGACTGTTGAAGGCATTGATACATTAGAATAGCCAATAGTCTAGTAAATTTCTGCGTAAGGAAGACCAGCTTTCACATCATCCTTCTAATTTGAAAGCTAGGACAGGTCCAAGGAAAAGAGACACCAAGCATATCTACCACATCCAGTGCTGACATGCATGACTTAAGCAAGTGTCTCTTGCCTGCACCAGAAGCAAGCAGTAACATGAATTTTTGTCTCTTGTAACCTTGCAGAACATCTCAATACAGAGTAATGGACAGAAGGGCTGGACGTGTCTGGCTTCAGGAGGGTCTTTTAAGTTCCTTGAGGCAGTTCCCACAAACGTTTTGATTTTGACAGGAAACATTTTTCAAGTGAAATTATTTTCTTCTGGAAGATTCCTGACTACCACTAGGTTTAAGTTTGTTCCTCTCAAGCAGGCATACAGTTATGGGCTCCAAGTACCTCTGAAGACCAATGAACTTGATAGAGCTGCTGGAATGCCTGGCATTCCCATTTTAAATCTTTCACGTAAGCTGGGTATTTGAGCCAGAGGACAAACTAGTACCAGCACTGGGATCCAAGAATGTCTGCTTTGTTCCAAAATTATAAGGAAATGTAGCTTCTTCTAAACAGCTCAATTCTCATGTATTTTGCAATCTTCTCAGGCCTACCAGCTGGGTCACTGGGATACAATTTTCTGCTTTTATGCTACTCATATGGCTTTGAATCAATGAAACTGGTGACTGTTTCAATTTCAGTGTTCTCAATAATGGAAACTACTTATGAGAGAAACTACTGGCAAGATCCAGTCCTTAAAACATCTAACATCATGCTTTTCATTTTTTAAAGTACCTTCTTTCACTTCCTGCTTCTGGTCCTGATTTTCTGTCTCTAAGTCGTCCTGTGCTTTTGGCTCCACCATCTCTTCATCATCTTCATCCTCTAAAAAAAAAAAAAAGAAGAAAAAGATTTGTGAGATTCTTCTCTTTAAGGGGCCTGGAAATTGTATGACTTCTTTACAATTATAAACTGGTAGTAAACTCAAGTAAAGCAAAGTGCCCAATACATGGAACATCTACATCTATGCTCAGAGTGATACTCTCAGACATCTCCCCCCTGACTGCAAGATAATCTGCTCGCACAGGGCACCTGCCACTTCTGCTCCCCATAACTTCCCATCTCAGATGTCAACTGAATATCTCCCTGACCTCGGATATGACTTCTCAGATGGCATGAGGACAGATACAAACATGTTTCAGCCTGGCAGCTATTCCACAGCTGGGACACCTGCTATCCAGACAACTCATTTCCAATTCAATTCTCACCAGATTAATTTGTCTTTTGACCTACAAGAATAGGTTAAACAGAAATCTGACCTCAGGTCAGATGCCACTAGCAAGGAAACAAGCATGGCACAGTTCTGAAAAGTCATCACCATCAACTGGGGGAACACAGCAACCAAAAGTGGCATTTGGAGCTTAGGAACCATTCTTGCATTAATACGAATTTAATGAACACTAAAATTTGACACATGTCAGTTACTACTGCCAGATGTTTTAATGACCTTTCCTGACCTATGCAAATGCATCTCTCCCTCCCCCTCTCTCCCCACACTCACATGTTCTCATTTTATTCAGGAGGGCTAACCATTCATTCCTTGATGTTTCTCTGAAGTTACAAGGGTTCTGGTTGCCCAGACCAAAACATAATACAAGCAGAGCTGGAAAGACAGTAATGCACTAAAATGGCTTGAAGCCTACCTAGTCCTCGTTACTTGTTACCAGCTACAGCAATGTGTTCCATTTTCCCTGTGCCCAGGGCTGGCACCCAACCCACTCACATTCTCGAGAGGATAAAGACATACAGCTTTCTAGATTCCATGAACTACAAGGACTGAAAATAGAGCTGGTCCTAACAGTATTTAACAATTAGGATGAGTAAATCCACAGGCTATGGAAGAATTATTTTGCAGTTATTTCGGAACTTGACATACCACTAATGTGTAGCAAGCACCACTGGTGCCCTGTATTGGTCCTTGGCATGAGAGAACACATGGCCCTAGGGCATTCAACCATCAGGAGAAACACTGCAGTTCCTCTGGGGCTTTCTGAGCAACCTGCTGTCACCGTACAGTTCCTCGCATCACGGTGTTTCTCCAGGCACACTTCCTGCTCTAAGCTGCCATGTTAATGGGCAAACATATCATTATTCTCCAGCTCGTTGGTTACTGGCACCTTCTCCTGTGAAGGCTGGCTGCAATCAGTCCTGGCTTCTTGTGAGATGGTGGTGCTGACAGGTAGCATTCAACCAGCAGGAACATACAGCTGTATTTTGTTTTCAGTAACATAATAGACACCATACTATTCCCACCACATTGCCTACCCTAGGACTTCTCTCAGAAGCCCAGAGGGGACATGTTGCTAGCTGCCATATGGGCCATTCACTTAAGAGTTGGACTTGATGATCTTTGTGGGTCCCTTCCAACTCAGAATATTCTGTGACTCTGTTTCTGTGGTATCTTGGCTGGAGATCATGGCTTAGCCACATACTGTAAGGAAGTGTCTCAGCATGGACAGATACGCTTTTCCCTCTTGGAAAAATGAGGAAATTTTGGCATAAAATCTGGCATCAGTCCCCTTACTACTAGTGACTGCAGTGGGGAGAAGGGGAAAGCTCATCTCCCCAGCCACCAGGGAGGAGGGATAACCATGTGCTTCACAAGCTGGAAAGGGAAGAGGAATCCAGCATGGATGAGGAGGCATTTCAAGAATTAAAAGCACTAGTAATGAATGCCACTCCTTTATCAGAGATTTTTCAGACCATGGAACTTGAAGAGGAAAAATGGTAGGGTACTCACGATGCCTCCCTTTGGTGCCTACGTGTCCCTAGGTACCCTACACAGAAGGACTAAAGAAGAACTTTTAGAAAGCAAGCCAGGGTGGTTCAGTTTGGCAAGGTAAACACATTGCTCTGTCCGCTGGCTGACAGACAGATAACATCCAACACAGTCAGCAGAGAGTGAGCAAGAAGAGCTCTCCTGCTGTACACACACAGGAGGGGTAAAAAAAGGTCCTTCTGCCAGTGGTCTGTGGTGCTAGAGGAGGTGGGGACGTATGGAGGAGAGGCACTCCCAGCTTCAAAGAACGGGTGAGAAGTGTGAGTGCCGGGCGCAGCAGGGAGTGAACACTCTGCTAACCTCAAGTACCATGCACACACAGATAGGATCACAACGGCGTACAGATACACACACACAGACACACTTATGGCAGATACTAATAAAACCAGCTCCCACAAAAGTTTTGTGAGTCTTGCATTAAAAGTTTTCATTCCCTAAAGCACCAGCTCTTGGAACTAGCTGTTTACATATGGATTCCAGCTTCCATTTTTAACCTGTTTCCAACCTGCCAGCTTGTGCAGGGACGTTTCAGAAGGTGAAGGGTTTCAGAAAATTCCCAGGCAGCAAACAAAAACTAAACCAATATTCAACTGATTTTTAAGGCTACTTGCAATGCTTTTTTAATGCTTCACTTTCAATTTGGTAATGGACAGGGATGATGTAGCAAATTTAGAACCTGAGATTTAGTAGCAGGTTTCCAGATTGAAATGAAGCAAATTTATTCCTGTTTTCTAGAAGTCCTTGATCCCCCTGACTTTGGCATCAAATTATTTGCTTGCCTATAGCCCTTTCCTGCTTCTAATGCAGAATAGAGATGAATGGAAGTAAGGTTATTAAAAGGTTATTAAAAAACATGCCATGCATTTTTCCAAGGGCACAAATATCAATAAATCAGTTTGACTGAGAAAGCAGTGCAAGAATTTTTAGCAGATTGGACAGTTTAGATGTCCTTATTTATTTAGAGAGAAATGTACATACATACACAGAAAAACTCAGCTAAAAGAATGATAGGGTTGTAAGCCAAATGCTAAAATGTTAGCAAATGCCAGAGTTTGGATTGCCTGGGCACGATTAGCTCCTTTCCCCTCCCCACGTGTAGGCATGATGACATAATTCTGGAATTTCCTCCCTCTTGAGTGGCTGGCTTCGTTTTCTGGGTGCTCAACAAGAGACACCTGGGGCCTGAAATGCAGAAGTGCTGAGAGCTGAAGTCAACTGGCCCTGTTCCTTGAGTGGAGAAAGTTTTAGGGAAATTCTACACATGCAAAGGCTCCCACAGCTCCCTCTTTCAGCTTTCACTGAAAGTTGTCATTCTGACATTTTTTGCCTTTCTCCCCCTGTGCTTAAGTGCTTTTGCAAGATGGCAATAATCTTGTAAAAAACCCTGAATTTTTACCCTGCACAGATGTTTTGCAGAGATATGTTCATCACTATTTGTGGCACATTAAGATGCTTTTGGGGAAGCAACAGCAAAACTAAACCTTGGAAGTGGATTAATTTTTTTCTGCGTTCAGTGTAATATTTTGATCATGTGCACTAACATGAGATCTGAGGCCAGAGCACTGAATGGAATAAGATAAAAACCAGAAAGGTTAAAAAACTGCCCCCTATTGACTGGCTGAAGGAAGAATCTGTTTAAGAAAAAAAGCCCTATATGTTATCATGCAATTAAAATTGTATCATGCTACATATCCAAGAGGGCTAGTTAAGAATGCCCAAGAAACCTGCATTCTGGACTACCCATGTTGTTTGGCTCTGCAACCTAAATGCTTATTTGCCATTTTTATATATATACTGCACACTATTTAATGCCAATGTATGCATCCTTACACATGGTCACAGTACATACATTTGCTTTTGCACCTGAGTATGGTTATGCATTTGCACATTTGACTGCACACACACATACATTAAGAATAATGGGAAATGCTTCAGCATTCATTTTCCCATGTTTTATTTAAATGTGACAAAGATAGCAATTATTGTACATTTACTGGAGAATGTGTGAACATCTACATAGTTATTCATTTCCACATGTGCCCACTCCGATTGCAGTAATTGTCCAGGAAGATGAAGAAACCTGTGTAGTTCCTGAACATACATAGCCTTTCCCTCTTAAGAGCCTATCTGATATTAGGAAGTTTAGAGAAATAACTTTTCTAACTGCTTACATCACAGTTGTACGAGTCTTCTAGTCACATTTGGCAAACACAGAGATGCTAGCAGCACCAGTAGCAGTGTTACACCCTGCTCAGAAGAGAACAGGGTGTAACACTATCAGAACTCAAGTGTCTATTAAAGGAACCACATGAAAAAGAGCTAGTAATGAAGAAGTGTATAGCTGCTGTGCAACACTTCTCCTTTGTAGCTATAGAAGGACTTTGCGAGGAGGCCAGTTTTGTTATGCCCATTTACCACACAGAAGCTGTCAGACAGACCCACTCACTGCAGATCACTCAGCAGACCAGCAGCTTAGGGAAGAGAGAGTGGGCTTCAGAGTTTCAGCCTAGAGTCCTGCCCACTAAGGCCACCCTGCTTTTTACTGTAAATAAACAAATCCTCAATGGGAATGATCATTAAATGCTTGGATAATGATGTTTGTCTACTGAAGCTGGTGGAGCCATATGTGGGATTAATACAGACTGAGATAACTGAACCAAAAACCTTTTCTTCTCAACTCAGTTTGATGACTCTCCAGGCTCTAGGAGGTGGCCAATCAATCTGAACAGTGCTTGACAAAGTAAAAGCAGAGCAATTGTTTTCATCTTGGTATTAGCTTGAATACTCCTGCTTCTGTTCCAGACCAGAAGTGGTCTTGTCTGTCTAAAAGCTTGTCTGTTTTTCCCAACTATAGAAGTTACCCTAATAAGAGTATGACCTCTCCCTACAAACCTGGGGGGTTTTTGTCTGGGTGTAAATACTAATTTTCAAATGTTATCCAGCTACTAGCTCAAACGAGCCTGCTCTGTGCCTGGTCTTTGCCTTGGCCACCACAACCACTCGCCATAAGTGGTGCAAGGGAAAGCCCCGCGAATACGTAGCCAACTCCCTGGCACCTGCAGAAATGCCCAGATGTGCTGAATTGGATCAGGTATTCACAGAGAGCACAGATGATCTCAGAAAATCAGACCCTGCCTTTCTGCCGTCCTGGACTACTTAATATCTGCTTGGACCTTCCAGGGCTTTAAACTACTGTATTTATTTTTACAGCATATAAAAACATACCAGGCACATTCAAGACAAACTAGAATACTAGAACAAATAATTGCATCTGAGAGGACTGCACATGACATTGGCTTAGAGTTTTAATTCTTGAGATGAATACTGTTTCGCCATTTTTTGATTGCCAGATTTAGGCAGTTAGCACTGGTACTGCTCAAATAGTTTACTAAATAGCTGATTTTTGGGGGGATTTATGTAGTTGTAGGTCTCTGCTCTGCTAATACATGTAGCACCAATTAAACAGTAGGCAGTGTGTTGTGCATTCTTCTTGGGTGGAGGATTTACACCTCCTCAGACCTGCACCTCTGAAGCTAAGAAGTTGCAGCTTCTGTGTATTGTTTTTAGTATTGACAGCTATACTGAATTAGACTGATAGCTCTGGTTTTAATTCTGGGTAGGTACAAACAATCTCTTTGTTAAAGACACAGCTTTAAAATCGCAATTTAATTAGCATCACAATTATATATTTTATTGACTGAGTCAGTGATATATGAGAAGCCAGTGGGTTATTACATGGGGTTTTATATCAGCATTGACATTCCTTCAGTGCATGAGAAGGATCAGCCTTGCATATGACACATTCAATAAAGTCAAGTGTCTTCACAAAAAGCAGACTCCATATTCCCAACTATGAAATACCAGAAACCACTGTATCAGTTTTATATTTAAAACTATTCAAAATAACTTTGCTGCTTCTGTTACAAAAGAACTACAAACTGAACAAGGACAAATGCATCGTATTTATATTGGCATAAGCCTGGACCAAACAAGTTGAATACTGTTGGCATTATCCTAAGTAAGAGTTAAAACACTCTTTCCTTTATGAATACATTCTTTCCATCACTAGCAAAATACGCAACAAGCAAGGGAAGACATATTTTTTTCAAATAGGACTGCCTGACATTCCACATTTTTGAAAATCTATGATTTGCAATCTGGCTGAATGACCTATTTTTCATATAATGTCATTTTTTGAAATATGTCCAGTTTTTCACTTTCATCTTTTGACTGCCCTTTGAAGCAAGAAGAGAATTAATTCATCAGTGGATCTTATTTGCAGAGTGGGATGTGAGACTGGGTGTACATTGGACACATGTTAGTCATCCCAGATGGAAATATTCTTGCATTAGGGCTCTTCTTGGCAATAGGCAGCTGTCTTCTAAAATGTATTTCATTCAGACAAGCAAGGAACACTACTCAGACCTTAATACTGAGAAAAAACCCAGAGGTGAACAGAACTTGCCCTATACTCCATGAAACAGGCAACAAATTTCAGATGAGAATTTCATGTGAGGTGGAGAAATATATTTGCAGGCAAGAATCATATGCATGTAAGGTATTGCTGCTCACTACCCAGAAAAGTACTTAAATGTGCATTGGAGAAACATAAAAAAGTTCCAGGTCATCCCTGTAAAGCTCCCCATCCCTGTTACAGAACACTCCCAACATACCATCTCGTCCTTATGACCTAGCAAAGCGAAGCTGAGCTTTCCAATGGCCATCAGATGAAAAGAGAACATTAGAAAAAGAAAGGATAGAATCGGTTAATGAATTTCTGGAACCATGTTATGGCCACAGCAGCTATAAAACTTGAACAGAAGTATATGATGTTCTTCCTTCACTTTCCACATACAGGATTTTAATTGTCTGAAGAAAATGGTCTGTCTGTATGTTATTTGACTGCAGTTCTCCAAGAGCAAGAAAAACTCATGGTACTACAAGAATAGACTGCCTAGCATCTTCAAACTCCCCTGATTTTGTCATCTTTGTGATCTTCTGTCACGTTTTGTTATCAAAGTGCTGTGGCGCTCTTATGTAAAAGAGAAGCTTTGCATATTGGTAAAATACAGCCTGTAGGAATCATACTACTTATACCAGAGTCAAGTATATTAACTGAGTAATTTTAAAGAAAATATTTTTCTAAAATTTATGCATAAAATAATATAATGCTTGACACATATAATTTTAATCCAGGAGACTGCAGGGCAGTTCTCCATGGGATTAATTTATTTAGCCTAATGTCTTCCACAGTAAGTAGACTAGTAATGATACTTCAGTTTTAAAATTGCAGGACTAAGGGAAAAATCCTAATTTTCTTGATTCTTGTAAAACTAAGTACATCTCCCATATCTCTGACACATTTAAGAAGGGTTTTTTGATCTCATCCCTTATTCTGCAATGCAAATCTCTGCAAGACTTCACCCCTCATCCCATAAAGGGCAGGTGTTATTACCAGCCATTACAACCAGATCCCCAGAGTCCTCCTCTCAGGCTTCAGCTATCCTTATACAAGCTCAATGAAGGAAATACATATTTCACCCCAAAAACAAACACTTAGCCTGGCTGACTGAGAGGAGTCATTTAGTTCAGAAAATTTATTTTGCCTACAGCATAGGCCGTGCCTGTGCTATTGCCACTTAAAAATTTGTCCTGAAATTTACTACACTTCCCTCTTAAAACAAGCACACCGTATAATTTTTACTCAGCATTTCTTCTCAAAGCTCTCCTTAACAATTACCACATTCAATTACTCCTGGTCAGGGGATTCTCAGGTCCCCAGTATATGATTTCTCATAACCATCTCTTGATCTAGGGTTACACCACTCAGCTCCTGTCCCTATGCCTCTTCCTGACTTGTGTTTGCAGTCAGACTTCTTTTTGGTACATTATGAAGACAGACCTTATTTTTCCATTTTGTGACAAATGATAGACTAACAGAGCCAAATGGCAAGAAAATGTCGCAGAAAATTTTTTTTTACTGTAGCATTTCACTAAGCTCTTCATAGCCCTGACTGCATACCTTTGCACTGGTTCAAATGCTAGGATCACTGCTTCAGAATACAATAATTTTTTTTACCAATTAAAATGGAAAGCTGCTTCTGATTCTTCAGGGAAGCATTTCTCTAACCCAAGAAACTGATTTTCCAGTTCCTTGGCCTGAACACAGTTTTCAGTTGTGGTGAGAGTCTAAGAATTCAAAGTGTCCCTTGTTTTCAGTTTCTGGTCGGTCTAGACCAGACGTGGATTTTTCTCTCCTCTTTCGGACTGTTGCAACATCACACTGGTTGAAAGCATTTTTCAGTCCCCAGAGAACTAAACTGCAAAGTACCCCACTGGAGTCATCACCTCCTCTAGCTGACTCCCTTTCCTCCTCTCTTTCCCTCTCCAAAGCTCGTGTTCAATTCTATTGTGCTTGAAAATATTCCAGTTGGAAGACGTAACACAAAAAGAAAAGTACAGAAGTTTCCTTTCCTTGGCCATGGTTGGGCCTTCAAATAAAAATGCCAACATGAAATAATGTTTTAACAGCAGAAGCCTTACAGTAGCATTTACAGACCTCCAGCTCTGAAACCAAATAGTATAAATTTAAAATACCCTGCTCCGTTATAAATGCAGTTAACCTTGAGGAAGAAAAAGATGGAGACCTTTTATTTCTGTGGATGAAGAAGGGGTTGCTAAACCATGCGGATTTTCACAGCCTCTGAGACCTGTGAGGATTTGTTCCTGCTGTGCTGCTGGAGGAAATCATGTCATGCCAGCAGTGTGAAATTACTCCTGCCCTGGGAAAGGGCACTGAGACACGTGGCAGACTTCTGGATAGGGCTTGCTCAAGTCATTTTCAAACACTCAGATCATGCAATAGTGTTAAATCACAAAAAGTTAAGTATGCTAATGAAAACCAGTCCCCACAAGCTATGGCATGAGCAGCAATTGTAAAACAAAAGCTGCTTTCACATTAAACACACACACACAGATGAAGTATCTGGCACTTACACTGTGCCCGACACAGAGGTCAATCGCGGCTGCCTCAGCTGGGCACTAGGTACTTAAAACCTGAAGTACAATGTAGACCAACTAAATTCAGTGGGATTGTTACTACCGACATATAAGGGACTAGGACTTCACTCGTAGACTCATTTATTGCAAGTGCAAATGACTTTACACTCCACAGGCCACCTCTCCTATTTTCCACTGTGTTTTTGCATGAGCAAGATCATAAAATCTGGCTGTTGTAGAAGAAATTAATTCTCCACTTCCATACTGTATCTCTGCTCATGAAGCCATACTAGTATGCCTTAGGTCAAATTCTCCAGCCCTCACTCTGGCTTTAACTTCTCCTTCAGTTATTAGCATGAGTTCTGGCCTTTCAGAGTTCCTCCTTTATTTCTGAACATGAAATAACTTTTCAGTCCAAGGCCCAGAAATCAGCTGGATGGCCACATAGTTGTTTGTGTGACATGGTGTAACTTTTAGTGCCATCTTTTCCACAAATCTCCCTATCTCAGTTCTATGAGACTTTATGAATAAAACCCAATGCGTAAGAGTACCATGAGCTTTTGTAACTGAAATATCTGAGAGTGTAAATCTCTACATTTACACACAAACCTCAACCGACAGAAATGGAGACAAGACTGCTAATGTATCAAAACTAGAAAGGATAATTGGAAAAAACAACTACATTCATAAACAATTACCACAGCAAATAGACAAAAACTCCCTCTCTTTGTCTCCTTGACACATACATGCATACATTTCTCTCAGCACTTTAAAAATAACCATTAGTCATGTGGCAAATGCATTTTACATGAACAAAGATTCAGTTCAACATTTTTCTTAGGAAAAGGCAGGCAAAAAATGCTTTATTAAAAATTTTTAAACTACAAAAGAAAAGCTGGGTCAGGGCTCGATGAGTGTATGCTTATTACTTCTATAGGCACTAAACAGACCCCACTTAATTCTGTTTCCCACTGACGCCACTTCACCTTAGTCACTGCTGTTAGCCATGATTTGCATCAGAGTATGTGAAAAAGGAATTCCCTCTGACAGTTTTGAACTTGCCATATTTTAATTTCCTTTTCAACTTAATGTTTTTGTTCTACCACACTGGAAGAGCAGAAGCTTCCACGTCTAGAGACTCAATTGTGGGGGCATCCAGGTGAGCAACACCTTTTGGTGGTAGAGAAACCAGGGCACAAAGCACATCAGCCTCTTGTACAAAGTCAGTCCTGAAACAACTGCAGATAACAGAATAAAATCCTGGTCTCCTGATTCCTAAACTGGTATTTCAGCCACTGCTTCCCCTGAGGCATGTGATCAGGGCTGCTTTGGAGGCTGCTCAGCCCTCATTATGTCAAACCAGCTGTTAAAAGACACAGCCAGTTTCCCCCAGCTGCTTGTTGCAACCTGTTTGGAGAGCACCCAGCTCCCGGCGCTGCTGTCCCCGGGGCTGGGAACCCCCTGCCCACACGCCCTCTGCCCTGACCCTCGCCTTCACCTCCCTGCCTCCGCAGCTCCTGCACCCCGCTGCCCACCCGGCTGCCTCTCGCCTCCGCTCCCACCCTTCCCACACCAGTTCTGCTCGGGGCCACACTTCAAAGCCTCCCGCGCCCCCAGGAAGGCCTCTTCCTTCCTCCTGGCCCCTCTCCAGCCTCCCTGGCATTGGTCTTCCCAAAGCAGATATCAAAAATCCCCTACTTGCAATGTGGGGCTTTGTGCACGCCAGGAGCCCTACCCACCTGCAGATACCTGTTTGACACAGAAATGCCCTCTGATTTGGATTCTCAGACGAACTTCTAGGTTTTTCTGAGAACTTGGGTTGTAAGACACTAATTAGAAAAAAAAAAAGAAGACAAAACCCAACCCCCATCATCCAAGTTCCCAATTGCTATGGTTAAAACCCAGTTTATCTGTTGCAACTCAGAGGACCAGGTATGTTTTTCCGTGCTTAAGCTCAACAGACTTCAGTAGGTTCAGATGTCTAAACAGGCAGACTGCACCTGCAGTTAGGGCACATGGGAAGATTAAACTGCACCACAACCACTCACTGGAATATGCTTCCTTTTTCCCACTTCACAGTTCAGACTCATCAGGAAAATCATTTCTGTGGCTACTTCATATCTTTCCCTCTTCGGAAAATGGATGCTTTGAAGTGCTACACAATGCCTGCCTGTAAATTAAAATCCTTCCTTTTCTCCCAAAACACTGCCAAGACCCTCACCTCAGCAAGCCCTTGGAAGCTCTCAGCTACAGATAGGAGAGTTAAGTAAGGAGAAACATATGAAAGCACATAAAATAATCTGAGTTATGCTACTTCATGATCCTTTACTTGATGAAGCACCTCTGCATCAATTTTTTTTTTTCTTTGGAGGAAAACAAAAGAAACAAGTTGCTGGCTTCAGCCCCTGTGTCCTTTCACTGCAACACAGCTCACAGCTGCGAATTTACATGTGTTAACTTGGGATGCCACAAACCAGGCAGCAATGAGGTTGTCATCCTGATCTGAGGAAACACAACGCGCATACACGCCAATGAATTTACCGCAAGCAAAGCGTTTTGCTGTGATAATTCAAAGCACATTATGCTCCATCAGTTGACTCTTCCATCTATAGCCAGATCACAAAAGCCAGCAACACTGGAGTCATATTCCGTCAGAAAGGTGCAGCTCTGTAAAATCTTGGTCTTTTGCAAAATGGTGCCCCTTTCTCCACGGAAGCGGGAAAATTAAAAAAAGAAAACAAGATGAAGAGGCAGTCCTGGCAACATTAAAACGGCTTGTTTTCAAATTTTCTGAGCAGATTTTTTAGGGCCTTCCATTAAAAAGTACTTATTGGATTTTTTACTTTTACACTATTTTAAAATATGAGATAAAGCAAAGTAAAATTGAAATATTTCAGTTTTGTTGAAACATAGATCTTTTCGTAACCAGCCTGGAAAATAAACCAAATTTTACTTAAGGTGTAGTGTCAGTACATTGGAGTCTTCTTTTGAGCTGGAACAAAATTTTATTTTGAAATTTGAAATTTCACATCACTGCATGAAGAAGAGATTCCTTCTGGGCCTGACTTTAATCCAGTCACTGCCTAAGGGATGCATTCATACTTGAATGGCAATTTTAAAATCTGATATTAAACCAACATGGAAGCCCACTCTGGGTTAGGGATAAGGATGTCTTTTATCACCATAATGACAAGATGTCTCTTCTTGTGATCTGAGATTCCCTCTGTTAAGACCTCAGGCTAATAATTTCTTTTAGATGGGAGAAACTTCAAGTCCTGCTTTCAGTTCTGCCTGCCTTAAGGCAGATTTCATATCCATGTCCTGAGAACAAGGTAACAGATAGTGGTTCCTGAGAACAAGATAACAGATAGGGATAACAAACTTGGTGCACACCTGAAACACAGCCCAGTACATCAAACAGTGCCAATATTCAGAGGAAATATGCAAATGGGCATTTATTGCTTTTGAAGCCTGATCCTGATTTTCTATATTTGCATGCAGAACTCGAAATGAACAGGACAAATATATTAAGAAGCCCGAAAAGTGCTACCAGTCTGTCTTGATGGCTCTTGCATGGAGAAAAATTGCACAAGCAAGTCTGACCAGCATCTTGGAAGCCATTGTCCTGGTTGCCCTGTGCGGTTACATGGTTGGATAAAATAGAAAAAATCACCTCAACACCAAGAGGTGTTTGTTTTGGGGGTGGGTACTGAGGGTGGTGCTAAATTCAGCAGCCCCAGCAGAACAAATAGAAACTGTAAGCTTTCCACTACATTAATGAAACTTCATTCAAAAGGTGGAGTGTAATGTTCTTCCAAGATGGATAATTCACATAAGCTGTGTGATTCAAACACTCCTGTCTCCACACCAGCTCCACACCACCTTGGGATTTATGTTTTATTTCAGTTTTCATCAGGCTGCTCATGAATGACCAATGACAAAAGAGCATGTGTGCATTTTTCTTTTTCACAGGTCCCTGTTAATGAGGACTCTGTTGCATTAAGATAGTCAAGATTGTCTCTGGCAAAATGTGTTGAACCAAGGTGTTTGTGCCTGCATAAAATTAAGCCACAAGTAAAGCACTTACTTCTGACAGCAGATTTATAATAGGAAAATCCCAGCAGGAATGAAGAGTTACAAACCCTCGTTGTAGCCTTTTTCATAAACTTCACCTTGATTTAGTATTTCAAACAAGTAGCAGGAAAGGCTAACAGCAGAGGTAATCCTATCATCTTTTCTCCAACAGCACCATTCCATCTTTTTGACTTCCTCATGCTGCTAACATGAATTCAAATCATCTGTGTTTAAAGTTAAATACAGTGATTGACAGATCTTTGTAGTCTCAGTTCATACTGAAGATTATTCTAGATACCTATCAGTTATTACTACAAGCCCTGTCTGATATTCAATACCTACAGGGAAAATTGTTTTTAACAGTGTAATGTCTGATCTATTTTGAAAGCTATTTTAAAATAAGAAACTAACTATAACCAGGTGGCTAAAATCTAGACAGGTTTTTTTACAGCTTGATTTTTGGGGAGAGAAGGTTAAAGATAACAGCAGAACTGTCTTATAGTGCAGTAACAACCATGATTCAGAGCAAATCACAGGTAAAAAAACCATTTTGTTTTGATTCCATGACATCAATTTCTGTAAAAACACCTATTCCAATTACACAGGACACAGGAAAGTTTAGGGGTTTGCTCCTAGCTCTTAGAACAGACTCATGACAGTACACGCTGCTACAAAGTAATTGCTTCCTTTTATGAACACAAGCTCAGCTGCTGTGCTAGAAAACCGGGATGCTGGAAGAGACTTCTGGATGCTCTACAAATCTTACGGTGGACACAAATGCAAAACACAACAGCAAATGCAGTGGTCAGACCACTCATTGTGCTCAAGGACCTGTGATGTAGAAAGGCAGAAGGTCCTCTTCAGTGAACAGCTGCTATGCTCAGCTCTGCCCAGCCCACTGCTGTCCAGGGCAACAGCCTTGCTGCTCCAGGTTACAGCATTACAGAACAGGCTGGCTTTGGGCGCAGGAAGATCAGCCAGCTGGGTGGGAAAGCACCCTGCGCTCACAGGGAGGTAAGTGGAAGCACTGCTCTCTTACATGGGCAGCTCAGCGAAGGTGGAAGATGGAGGAGGGTGCCCGGCCAATGCCAGCCGGGGCCCATCATTGCTCCCATGAGCTGATTGCTCCACTTCAAGGCTGGCTCTTCCCTGAGTCCCATTCTTCCCCACCATTCCACTTGCCACTGAAAGATTTTGAGTGATCAGCTCAGTGTTTTCCTCTACAGAACTGAAATGTAATAGCAGGGAAAGAAAGAAGTACAAGAGAAGCAGCTTGGCACAAGCAGCAGGGAGGATGCTGCCCTCAAACTCCACCACTTTTCAGAGCTCCTACTAACATGACTGAGATCACACACAGATCTTTGTGAAACTTGATTAACTTCGTGCTCATGGTTAAATGGATCTGAAACTGCTAGACAAGGGCTTAACAGTGTTGCCCAGTTCAACAAAGTCTTTTCTGGTTTTGTGATTAGGATGTGAGGAGCGAGTACAGCTAGTGTGTTTTGGCTGTAAATCATAGTAGGAAAAGAATAAACAAAACTGGGGAACAGAGCTGTGTGTCTTGGGTTAGTTGGGATGGTTCAGGCTGCTAAAAATTCCTAGTGGCTTTTTCAAGATTGAATCTACCCCTGGTTGTTATTCTGTGTACTCGGCAATGAAAAAAGAAGTACAGAAGAGCTGAAAATACAGACTTTATAAAGCCATACTCAACCCCCTAAAATCAAAGGCAGAATTGGCATCAGTAAATGCATCAGCAGTTTGGCCAAATTGGAAAGTTATGAAGATGGGCAAATTCCATCAGCAGAATGACAGCTAAAAATAATCTTGCATGGAAATGTGCACGGAAGTTCATTTTTCATGGACTGGGCAAATAAAATCCAATTGGTTTTTACATTCTCAGTATTACCCCATCACACTTCATGAGAGCCTGAAAGAAGATGATGATTTAAATAAAAAGATCCTCCTCTGTTTGTCAAGTTGTCATTTTTCCATCTGCAAATAATGAAACATAAACTACTCTGAAAGGGAGAGAGATGGAAGGGAATGTGTTCCACGGATCTGTGGAGAACCACATAGAAACATATACAGAAAAAGAAGCTGCAGCACGGAGCACTTCCTGACCTCCTCTTGGCTACAAATCTAAAAGAAGTCTCCAAGGCAAGAAGCATGAAAGAGCTTAAACAAGAAACCCTTCAGAAGTACAGCTCTTTGCTGCATGAATACCACAACACAGGGAAAATCTGCTGTGTAGGAGTACAGTCCTCCCACTTGAAAAGAGCTGGTAATGCCATCATGTCACGGAAAGATTTTCTTCATGGCTTTTGTGCATTGAAGGCATTAGCAAAGTGGGAAAAGTGTGAGCTGACAATTGTGCGAAGAGTTTCTTAATTACATTGTAACACATGTCTCATTTAAACATGCAGCAGAACTAATGTTAAAAATACATGTCTTCCCATATAAATGGATGTGAAATCAGTGCAAGTTAATGTAGCAGATAGTGCACTCCAGAGCTCTTTACAAATGGTAAGAAGTTAAACTTCATCAACAGCACATTAGTATTGCTACTATCCCAGCTTCCTCCTGCAGTGTTTGCTGCAGCAGGACTCACAGTCCACGGCTGGACCTTGATACAAGTCAGTCCATGCTTCAGCATTTGGCCAAATGTTTTGTCTGTCTTGCCTGTTCATCATTTCTCAGTTCACAGATTCCCAGTTCGGGATGTGTTGACCCTTTCCTATTTAGCCATGTCTGGATGTCTGCTCACATCTCCTGTGCCACGTGGTTTCAGCCAATTACATCCACCTTGCTGGTGGTGACAACACTGGAGCTCAGATCAGTGTCTTGATGTGCTCCCACCCAACTGAGTTTCTCCATCTGGGGAGCAGAGCTGGCTCCCAGGTATACCAGACTGCAAGCCAACAGCCAGGCAATATGGACCACCAAGGCATTCAGCCTTGAGCAGAGGCTCAAACTGGGAACCCTCATGACAACAGAAAGAAATAGCCTGAGTGTCAAAGACGAGAATTGAAACCAGGGCTCGGTGTTCAGGTCTGCTCCCTTACACAAAAGGCTGTCTGAATGACCAAACCAAAGTCCTTAGCACCTGGAATATCAGTATGATCTGCTGGGTTTTGAACTAGGACCACTGCCTGAAGACCACCCCAGGATGATGGGCTTTGCCATTAATGCCTGACTTCCCAGGTGTGCTGGAAATGAACATGTTTATTCACACTATTTCCTTCCGTTATGCTGGTGAATAGCAGCCTCCATTTCTGTGCATGTCATTTTTCTCATTTCAGCTGCTATATCTGTCACTCTGCTGAGCCTGCCTAACACCGTAAGAAACAGAGACTATCCCATACAAATTAGTGACACAGACACTTGTGCAACATCCTTACATCAAATAAATGCCAGAGATACACTTCCCTCCCTGTCCTGCTCACGGAATTCACGATTAAAGGCCAGACTTGCTTTCTTTCCCTGACTTTGGAAAACTCAAACAAGCATTATTCCCCTCCTGCCCACTGATCCTTCAAATGGCATTTTCCTTCACTAGCATGCTTTTCAGTTTGGGAAACCCTTTTTTCCTTTCCTTCACTTGCCTTGGAAGTCCATTGTGGCATACCCAGAGCATGAGCTCCGGCTCTTGTGATGCTTGCACAAGGTCTAACGTGCAACATGCAAGCTCACACACGCACGTCCAAACACACGGAGCCGACAGCACTGCTGCAGCTCAGCACCTCACCCTGCTTTGGGCTGTGCTCTGATACCACAGGCACCGGGGCCTTGCAGCGTGGCAGCAATGAGCTCTTCCAAACACGCTTTGTGTTTTGTCTCCAGAAGAGGTGTGGTGGAAGCACAAGGGATACTTGATCATAAAATGCTGAATATTTAAGCCCTATTCCCCTCCCACCATCCCATTTAAATCAGCAATGCAGTTGGAATGAAATGTAACTCGGCTTTCAAACATTTTCTTATTTAATTCAATTTACGACTAGATTGATAGCTAAACTCAAAACAGATTTTACTCCTTTTCTCCTGGATGGAGAAACAGAGATGACCAAGTTCCCTTTGAACTCGGTTTAGAATGTTTCTGTTTTTTCCTATTAACTAAAAGCAAACAAACAAAAGAAAGCAATTATTAAAGTGGTCTGTAATCTATTTCCACTACAGGATTCATTGGCATGGGGTGAAGAGCTGAGTCTCTCCAGGCCTAGGGTACAGGTGTTTCTAGTATTGACACATGGGGTGGTTGTCTCACAAAAAGGACAAGATCTTGAATGAACTTCTTATTTTTAGAAGCAAGCTTTCTCTACATTAAGGTGTGCTTTGTCTAAGTTAAGGTGTGCTTTGGGTGGTAGGAACTGTGATTTTGGGGGTAGGTAGCTCCAGAACAAGACGTGTAGAATCCCAAGAGGTGAGGCTGAGAGAAGAACGTACTCAGTAATCACATATGTTGTACTAGTTGCCTTTTGGGAGGAGTAACACCAAGGTAGTATCTGATCACCTATTTCGGGAATGACATGAGTAAAGAGGAATGGAAATTGATAACAAAACCAGAGTTTCCAGTGATGTAAATGCTAAAACTCACCAGACAGAAATTTCTAACACTCTAAACAGGGAATATTGAGACTTTCTTTGAGTGATCCTTCAGCAGAACAGAAGATTTAAAAGGTTGTGGACACCGGGCACACAGTTTGCTTCAGGAAAAGCACTACCTCAGCCCAGCTTGGACTGAGCTCATGCTGCCAACAGCTCTGTTCTTAAGCAGAGACATTTGATATTCACAGATGTAAATTTTGCCTCTTTCATAAGCATTAATTGCATATTAATACTCTTTAATGGTTTTTTTTTTCAAGTCTGGTTTTGGTGACTGTCCCAGAGTTCAGCTATTTCTCCAAAGTTTGCAGGACTTCAGTTCAACATCTATTTTTTTTCTGAAAGTACATTGCAAATTTAGAAGAAAATCTTTCTGCTCTCAGATCTCCACATTACTCAAGTTACACCCAGGGCAGTATTTTGCAGCTTCCTCACATTTTTGTTTTATGGGTTTGCTCAAGTGCAAAAGGTAATAGAGGAAAATGATGAGCAGATGATCTCCTGAGGTCCCTTCTGGCCTCAAGCATTACTTGATTCTGTGAAAACTGACTAAAAATTACATTAAGTGTGTCTTCAAACATATGAGCTGTTTAAATTTTGGACAAACGAGATTTTTTATTTGAACATTCCTATTGTCAGCATTTACTAACAAAATGCTAAATTAACTTTATTAGTAAATGCATTTCTGAACTAACAAGTACCTTCACAGTGTTTGTGGCTGAGGCCTCTGTTCAGTTCTTTTTGATAGCCTGAGACCAACGTGCTCTCCCTGCAGTTGCAGTTACCTGTATCTAGGAGGAGAGTGGAAAGGGCTGTTCTTTTACTTCCGTAACTCTTCCACAGCCTACAGTAACGAAACACATCTAGAACCTCCTTCTACATTTCATTTTTATCCAGAGGCCTATCTTACACACCTCAAACACAGCTCTGTTTCACACCTCTCTCATAATTTCAGTGAGTGCAAGTCCAGGCACAAAGCCAGCCCTGCTTCTGAAGGACTCAGTCCTGTGATGTCTGTTCATGCTCAGTTCTGCTCTGTTAAAAGCCTCCCTTTAGAAGTACTTGACAATTCAAAGTCAGAGTGAACTGTTTTCTGTTCAGAAAACTGCTCTGGCCTTGCTAGCAGACCCAGACTTTCCTCCATGTGCACAGGAATGCAATAAGCACACAAGGAGAAAAAGATCTACGAGGAAAGTAACTCAGAAATCAAAGGGTCATAATATACCGCTTAAAGTATCTTGTGGATTAAATTACTGAACAATAATGAAAGATGAGAGATTAATGACAACCTGGTCCAAAGACCTCTATTTATACCCAGGCCAAATAAAATGGTTGGCAGGTGCAGCGTATCCCCGAATTTATAGAGGACTTCTGTCTGGCCCTCACTTTTCAATCCCATTAAAGTTATTATACATGCTTTTGTAAAAAGACAAAAAATATTTCCCAGAGTTAACGAAAAATGTATTTTATCTTTAGTATTTACCTCCACCAATTACATTTTTTGGCAGTACTATAAAACAATGCGGGGCAGAAAAATCTCAATCCGTTCTAAGTAGAAATCCCTCCAAAATGACTTTCATCTTTGTTTAGAGGAAATCCAGACAGACAATTAAAATATCTTCCTTTTTTGTTTTTTTTTTCCTTTCTTCCTGGCATGAACAATCATCAGAGATTTTTTTTGCTCTTTTAAGAATTTGAGAAATTTTTATTTTGTTCTCTGTTTTGCCATGGCAGTGTCTTCACAAAATTTCCAGAACAGAAAACTTTAGCACAACAGTGAACTATTTCCAGAAAAATCCCCAACATTTCTTTCCTGCCTCCAAACAGGTTTTTAAAGTTCATGTTAATGCCTTCTCTAGCTCCTGTTCCAAAGGTTCTTCTATTCTTATACAACTTTTTGTTGCACATTCATACTTTGTTATGCTCCTTGTTCCCTAACAAATAGAAAAGCTCCAACAAACCAATTTTCTGGCAACAAGTTCGCCCATTTATGAATTCTTTTCTTTTAAAAAAAGGGGGGAGAGGGGAGAAGAGATACCCTATTAGAAACTTATGGCATCAAATAGTTATTTTATTTCCCCTAAGTTAAAGTTCTTTGTGATAAAGAACCACACCAAATGTACCAACAAAGATCAGAAGACAGAACATAATGGATGCTCCAAGCTAAATAATAAACAATGGCGCATTTATTGCAGTGTTCAAGTTATACGAAAGAGTAATGACTGGAGGAATGAATGATACCAAGAAACAGTCTTGAGGACTTCTATTAATCAAATTCTGTCTGATGGCAAGAAATAATTTCTACCTGAAAGCTGTTCACCAGAGTACACAAAGTAGGAAAGTGACTTCAGTCTAATTCCTAATAGAAAAACACCAAAAACATACTCCAGTTACATGCTGTATGTCAAAGCACGGTAAGCCATGATAGACACAAAGAGTAGCAGACATTTAGGTAAAAATTGGTTTGTCAAAGATTTTTGATGAAATGAAGCTTTTGATACAGAAAGGGCATCACACTAAGGCAATTGCAGCATACCTCTGATTTCAAACTCTCCATACAACATATTTTAGTGATTCTCTCTGCAAGTGACATAGAGCAAATGCAGCAGACATCACTGCAAAAGTGAAGCCCTATAGAGAGGAACACAGTTTAAACCACTAAAAAGAGTGGGAGGAAAGGAAAGAATGGGAGCTCAGCTCTATAAGCCTTTTTTAGGCCAAACCCT
The DNA here is from genome assembly GCA_013398015.1 of Oreocharis arfaki. Lineage (NCBI taxonomy): Eukaryota > Metazoa > Chordata > Aves > Passeriformes > Paramythiidae > Oreocharis > Oreocharis arfaki. Next base: position 261,511 of record VZRR01000645.1, on the reverse strand, counting down.
AGAAAATCAACCGGAAAGGCTGCGTGCTCAGCACTTTGGGTAACCAGGCTATTTGTTTAAGTGCCTGTATACAGATTTATGAGCCAAAGTTTCAGCTCTTTATAAATCCTTAAGCACAATGGCAGAGGGTCAGTATTTCACGAGTCCTCATTTCTTAATTACAGCAAAAAAGATTAGGTGCAAATCTATATTGTAGAGAAGATTTTCAGAAGACCTCAATACCAAACAATACCCAGTATGGCCACCTTGAGGCTTGTAGAGAATCAATTAAAATGTCTACTTATCTTAGACCTAAATAAGACCTAAATGTATTTACAGACATGACCCTAGGACTCTCTCCTGAAATGCACTAAAACAGGTAATTTCTGTGCCTACTACTATTAGATGGGCTGTGTAAGACGTGCCCCATCTTTAAGGTCTCAGCTCTACCCTTCCATCTCAGTTGAACTTCCCTATAACATGGTGGTTTTACAATTCTTACTTCATCTCAAAACTGCCATTGCTAGGTGAGAGCTGAAGGGGCTGCAAAAGACACAGGTGTGCCAGAGGTGACATGGATGGGTTGCTGCTCCCCAGACCTGTCACTTTTCCACCAGACCACTCCTCCTTTGTGATTCCACGGTCTTCAACACATCCTCAAACCAGGGCCAGGTTCAAAATACTGGGTGCTGCTCACACAGCTCGTCTCAGAGGAGACCATATCACCATTTTCCTAAGGACCACCGCTTTCTAAACAAATGTGTTGCTGAAAGAAGTCTTGAGAAGAGGGGTGGAGAAAGGAACTGGGGTGGGGGGAGAAACCAAGATGAGGGGGATTGACTAAAACCAACCTAAGGAATATTTTTCTTATTCCAGCATGAAATGTTGACAGAATTAAATGTGGGATTAAAAAAACCAACCTTCTAACGCACAGTTTCATGTTACCTCCACAAGAGTTTTGATTCTACTTATGAGACTTCCCGAATGAAAATGCTGGCTGTGTGCCTGCCTCAAAAATACATTTTTTCCTCAGCAGAGTGGGTTTGCCAGTTCTCAATGCCATTTCTTTGCTAGCCAGCAAAATGCGTTCGTACTCACAGCAGGCAATTACCATTCTTTTCTCTACTGGTAAGGGGCATGACTTCACTCCTAGGTTGAAGATCCCTGGATCCTTTCTGTATTGCACAGTCTAGTTAGCCAGTGTAATTAACCCTTAAAGCAAATGGAATAATTATTTCCTTTCCTTTTAAAGAAGGTTTAAATGGTTTCATCTGCGAATGGTCTTACAAAGAGGCGAATCTGTTTTACACATTTGTGGCCTGTTCCAAGGGGCATCAGTTGCTGGGAAGAGGAATGCCACCGGAGCGAGCTGCCTCGCACCACGGCTCAAAAACCGCTGTTACAGGCAGCGCTCCGAAAACAAAAACACCGGCGATCGGATCCAAAACTTCTTGAAGTTAATGGGAGCCTTTTAATTAGTTTCAGTGTCTTTGGGGAAAACCCTTAGGGCAAATATTCCTTTTTGAAACTTGTTCTCCAACTCCTGGGGCCGGGAGGTGGTATTTTTCATGCATACACAACAGTGCGGCAAATGCTCCCAAAGCGCTCTTATTACAAGCCCCAAACCATACTGGGAAAAGAAGGAAAAAAGCCCCAGAGGTCTCTGGATTACAAGTCTGATCTGCTTTGTCTGATAAGAGCAATATTATTCCAGTGAACAGTGAACATGATAGCGCTTATAGATCTGGACACCACGCTCACTTTGAGCCAATGTGGCAAAAGGGTGCTGCTCAATGTGAATAAAACACAGCACACTTAGAGGGTCCACAGCTATATAAAGGAAAAAAGTTAAAAGAAAAATTCAGGATCCTTATATGAAAGCAACTGTGAATTCAGCTGCACAAACCAGCTGCTTAAAAATGCTGGGCAGAGAGATTTGCTACAATCAGGCAGATCTTCCATATCACAGCTGGGAAGTTTGGGGATCAAAACACTAGACATCCACATTAATTTACAAAATACATGCATTACATCTTTCCTTGTCAAGCAGAAGCACTATTTCTTATTTCTGCCACTGCATAGCATACACTGCAAAGCCAGCATTGTGCTGCAGACCGAATACCATACCTTAGTCACACTTCAAAATATATGTATCACAGCTCTTTGCCAAAAGGAACAAAGTTACCAGCTTTACCCTGCATTTACACCACAGAAAATGGGATCAGGATCGGCACCACAGTACATGGGGTGCAACTTTCCAGACCAAATATGGTCCTGGAGTTATGTAGAACAACCTGTCTGTACCAGAAAATGCAGACAGCTTCTTAAGGGTTACATTTCCTTTTTACATACTTCTACATCAAAACCATATTGCAGCATAGCCCGGGATTCAAATACATCCTACAAAAACAGGCAGCATAACTGATATTGAACTTCAGCCCAGTTTTAATTGACTTCCAGCTCTCAGCCACTTCCTAAAGCTCCAGATAGCCAATACCAATGTTGTAATTTCTAAATGTGTGCTTCTCTCAGCTGGAGACAAACTCTAAGGGCTTCAGCTTGCTTTTTGAAATATAAACATGGTATGCTAACTCCCACAGTGGAACCCCGCCTTTGACACCTTTCTGAAGGGGGAAAAAAATTAAGGAGGGAAGCAGGAGGCTTATTAAGAGGATACCCTTTTAGTATAAACAACCCAATATTTTCATCATTCATTGACAAATAATTTACACTGCTGCTGGTGAAATCCCTTAGAAACCTCTTCAGGCACTGGCAACAGGGTAGACTGATAAGTATTTTTAATTAATACCACTGTAATAATGTGTTCCATATAATTACAATGATATTTTCATGCCAATTGTTAAGAGCAAAATGGTTTTCAGTGCATGCTACAGTTTCCAAAAGCACGAGTCTACAAAAATCGGAAGCAGCAGACTTGGGCAAGAGAAATGTTTAATCATAGGAATTCAGGTGAACACTACACACTGTACATTGCTACAGCAAGGACTGGCTGACACTGCACAGACATTTTTTCCTAGCTAGGTGTCTAAGGGCATTTCTAGGCTTTCCATGCCAGACGGAGTTTAGGGAGCAAGTCAGTTGATGAAGTAATTTGGAGGCTCTTAAGTCCCTCCCTTCAAATGGTTACTCCCTGTTTTGAACGTCCATATTTTTCCAATTTACACTTCCTCTGCAGAACCTTCTCAGGGGAATGTTCAACGACATCACATCCCTTCCTTTCAAGTCAGACTAAATCTTTAGGCAGAGGCCAGGGACTAAGACAGCAACACCAAGGTCTGGAGGATTCTCAGTATGCTAGCAGTAGCACACAAAAAGAAGCAGCACTAGTTTTCTTTATTTATAGGATTGTCTGAGAGGTTTCCAAAGTGCTGCGAAAAACAAAATGTCACTTCCTGAAGCAGGCATAAAGACAGATGAAAACATGTTCTCCAGCCAGCCAGAGAATGCGGTTTTGGTAGCAGTGAGGAAGCCGCCTCTGTCACTCTGGGAAACAAGCTTAAAAGAAAGCTGAGTTCCAGTCCTGGCTCCCAGTGTAAGGGGAGTGGTGATTTAGTAATTATTTCTCTTGCTCATTATAGGATTTCATGCCTGCAAAGCTTGCAGTATATTGGCACTATCCCAAAATATCTCCAGCACTGATACGACATCACAAAGCACCAGAGCGTAATGATGCACCACCACCTCCCCACACAGCAACATGACATGAACATCACTGAAGAAACAAGACAGTGACTTTATCATCGAGTAATTTAATTGATGACTTGAGCTCTAAATAGCCACTTCCCTTCACCTCCTCAGCTGCATCCCTACTTCTAAAGATGTCATCCACACTGAACTAGCACTTACTGTTGTGATACTGATTGATGCTTCACGGCAGCAAGTAAAAGGAAAGAGCTCTAGTGGAAGTTCATTAACTTTAAGCTAATGCATTTCATGATAAACAACAAACTGAATCACTGGGGGAGGGAGAACAGCTTTGATTAACAGGAGATGATCTGTAAAACAGCAGGAATGACCAAAAGCCAGATGGAGGAAGGTGGAGAAGCTAGAAGAATGGAAGAGAATACTGTCTCTCAGCGCAGGGATGGCAACACAAAAAACCTCAAGAGGTACATTCCCTAAGTGTTTATCAGATAAAGTAGGATCTCTGTCCCAATGGATGCCTAGGGTGCTCACTTACTTTATTCCTTTTCAGAAAAAAAATATACAAAGAGGCTGAGGTGAGACCTGGATATGAAATCATGTCAGTTTATTCCACATACTCTGACTCTCATGATCTTTTTGGCCACCAGCAGTTTCAAGACAACTTGAGTGATCAAGTTGCTGCTTAGACTGAAGAGAAGCTGGGACCTCACCTCACAGTTACATCAAACTCCATGGCTGTATTGGTTTCTCCATGGGCATGTACGCTGATGGAGTTACTCTGCCTTTCCCACCCAGTCCCTACTCCAAAACTGCTTTCTCTACCCATGTCTTGGACCCACTTCGTCTCTTTGTAATATCATCTACATCCTGCACTTAAACGCTCGGTCAAAAGACTCCCACATGGTCCAGACCGAAACAAAACTTGTGACCCTCTCCATATTTCTAGGTGTCATTGCAAACCAAGACTGAGGTCTCTTAAATCTCCCGGACTTGGGAAATGCAGGCAAATTCCCACAGCCGAGCAACTCAGAATTGCACAGGCTTCTAAAATTCCTCCAAATTTCTTCATTCAGTCTCTAAACAGAGTAGGGATGTGGAACATGTTGGCACTTGAAACTTAGAACTACCTCTTGGTTAATTACATAGTTGATCATGTAGAACTCTGTTGGCTGACTTATACACAAAAGCTAGGGCATTCCAGTAAAAAAAAGTAAAATAAATAGAAAGACCTACTGCCACAACGTGGCAGGAGCTAGGAATGATGAGAAACAAGGTCCTCTGGCTTCATGTGTGGCATTTACAATATGGAAAACCCAATGCCACACATGAAGTACAGTAAAAGTAACAGAAACAACAAAGCAGTTCTTGGTTTCCTTTTTTAAACACTTCAACTACAGCTGGAAGCTCCCCTTCTGCAAAAGCAACTCAGTCAGCACAAGCCCTCTGAACTTTTTCACCCGACTTGCCTGGTAGAAAAAATATCATTTCTTGGTTCTCCGTAACTGAATTTTTAAAAGTATGTGCGTATACTTAGTGAGGTTGTTGAATTATGGAAACCAGAGCTACACCCGGCAGATACTCCTCAAAACTGTAAAAGCCTTTTGTGCATTTTGATTGGAATGACTGCTAAAAATACTCCAATGCAGCTGTTTAATTTGCTATAGCGCGAATGCTAGTTTTATACTTTTAATTGCTACTATACAAAACTCTTTGATTGCATTTGATGAAATTAAGATTTCCAATGTTTAGTGATTAAACCTGGGAAAGAAAATGTAACCACATGCTAGTTAAAATGTAAATTGTCTGTGCTGGGAAATCTAGGTAAAAACCTATTCAGACAGTTGTCACAGATCTAGTTATACCTAGCTTGATAAACTTCTCAAAAAATGATCATTCTACAGTCTCCTAAGGGTCAAAAAATGTATCATGTTTCTCTTATTAGAAAGCCTACATTCCACTGCAGTCGCATAATTTTGCATTTATTTCTGAGGATAAAATACCTCCCTGAAACAGCAAATGTCACATTTTTAAAGACCCAAGATAGCCTGTTTTAGGTACAGGTAATTTTATGGGTGCAGTTTTTACACACTGGCCCTCAGGCATGCAAACACGGGGATTCACATGGACAAAACCTGTACACTGGGAGTGCACAAATATCCTGTGTATAAATAAGAGAGATGTTTACAAGAACACACAGAACTTAGTGGTTGAGGTGTTTTGCTATGCATACAGACACACAGGGTTTGAGCTCTCCTGGACCGATGCCGAAAGCCACCCGCATTTAACCACGTGTTCTTTTGTGTGTTGTACCTTGACCACCTCAAGGCAAGAGCCTGCTGGGGAGAGAGCAGAGCTTCCACCTTAGGACATCAGAGTTCCCACTGTACAATCACCGTTCAACTACTTTTCCCTTGTATAAGATGCATGTCACTGCCCTTCTCTCTCTAAAATTTTAAGTGCTCCAGATTGTTTAGTCTTACTGTAATGATGCTGTAACAGTCGTGCACTTCATCTGATATATTTCCTCTATCTGGCATAGGTGACTGTTGTGTCAATATCTGGGATAATGAGGCTGGTGTTCAGATTATCCTCTGGGAACTCGAGTCTATCACCCCAGACAGTGTTACTCAAGCATAGCTCTGTCAACAAACTAAATATATACTGTTCTTTCAAACAAGAGCAAGCCATATGAAAGAGAAAGCTGAAGTGCCAAGGAAAAAATACAGTGGGTGTTATTAGAAGCATGTACCACAGGAGCATTTGCTCTCACAAAGTCTATAATAAATACAGCAGTGACTATAACATGCTGCTATCGATTGCAGAATCTGAGTCTTTGTGTGAATGCACCCCAAGTACTGGACTTTGATGCTAAATAAAAACTGTGCACCAACTTCACAAGCTGCACAGGGACACAAGGAATTTAACAGAAGCCTCTGCTCCTATGCATGCATGCAGTAGGCTGTACTTAATTCAGACACGCCATTTTTTTTTCTTACGCTGTTACATTTTTACCTAGTAATTATATTACAAAGGCACATAGGGAAAGGACAAGCACACAAAGCACACTCTCTTTCCATTTTCTTCCTCACTGCAAAAATGCCAGCATTTGAGACGATCTCTCTGACTGAATCTTACAGTACCAAATTCTACCTTCTTTTAGGAAGCTAGTATATTTTTGCACCATGGAATTTTACTTAACCAAAGTATTTTATGTCAGGCACTACTCCTGATTACTACTGTCTAGTGTAATAAACTCTAGCCATACTTACATACAGCAACCTGCAAAAGCATTACAAAGTCATTTCTTACAGTACCCCAAATGAAAGAAGAATGAAATCCTATCTTCATGTCAGTATGTCAGTTCTACAGCTCCCATGGATTACAGTAAAGGTGGCATGTACGTCTGGGGTTTTTTGGTTGGTATTAGGGTTCTTTTGATTTTGTTTAATTTGGGCTTTTTTTTTTTTTTTGGTGTGGGGGTTGGAGAGGGGGTTTAGGATGGGCAACAAAGGAAAACATTTTGCATGAATATTTGCAGGAAGAATTGGACTAGTTTCCTAGCCCAGAAATCTGAAGGAGGTGCTGTGGCAAAGACTCAGTGCAAGACTGGGGTCAAAACACAGATGTGTAAACTCTGTCTCTTGGCAAGGAGTTGGTCATGGTGTGCCTGTATGACATATTACTAAGGGCAGCAAGGGGATAACTGTGGGACAAGAGCTCCCATATATGCCAAAATTCCCCATGCAGCCATATGCCCATACATCATCCATGCTGCAACATGTGCTTGTGTATGACCCAGGACATGGAAGAGGTGAAGCCTGAGCTCCCTTAACCCTGTAACAGAGCTTCCCTAGGTATGTCCCACAGTGCACACTATGAAAAGCAGGAGCACAGGTCAAGAAGAGGACTGTAATCTGTGCCTCAGGCCCAGCCCCATGTGCCTACACACAGCATAGGTGTAGCCAGCATAGTTTCAGAGAAGTCCTACACTTTCTCTGCACTGCTTTCCCTGCTATAGAGCACAGAGGAGAAGCCTGACTTGTGTACCTCCTGGGTGGGTAGCCATGGCTAGAGGATTTTCAGGAAACTGCACCAGAAGTATTTCCCCTGTATGTTAATAGAAATGGAACTCGTATTAGGCAGTAAAAACCCTCACGTTGATTTTGCTACATCCTCTGGCACTGATGCATCTAGGTCCTTAAAGGCTCATTATGACTTAAGTCAGTCCACTCCTATCCTGCTAAATATATGGTTGCCAAAGTTAAATAAATGTCATTAGGAAAGCTGTGATCTTCCCTCAGTCATCTCAGGCATTTGCTAAATCTGCCTTTTTCCATGGTGTTTTCTGTGATCATTTTGATGCCTGCAGCTCCAACAGAGGTAGTAACAACAGGAGCACTTGTTTATACAAGCCGTGAAGAGCTGTCTACATCAGAGTACTGCTCTCTTTTGATCTCACACACACTTACAGTTTTACCTATTGAGTCTACTTCTTTAACTGTGGCCACTTTTCCCATCACTTCCAGAAATCTCAACTCATTAATGTTTAAATCAAATTTCTTCTGATAGACTGATTTTTTTTTCTGTGCCAAGAAATACAGAAAAAAAATCATGTTTCTAGTTTCATGATTCTAATTAAATAATTAAGATTTTACTAATGGCACAAGCTTGTTTTAATGAGAGACAATATTTTTTGATACAAAGCCAAAATAATAATCTGGAGAGATCCTGTCTCATTAAGTCTGAAAACAAGTCACATTTTGAAGTGTGTGCTGTGGAACTTGGGAAGATAAGGGGCAATCTTGCTGTTTATTGATTTTTGCCAGGAATAAAGATTAAGAACTATTACAATGTTTTCTCCTAACCTTTGCATTGAAGATAGAGGCTTATTCAAATTATAGTGAGCAGCAAAACCCATGCACTCTGAGGCATGACTCATGTTTTCTTCTTTTGAACTCCCAGTCCAAAAGCAGCATGCGTGGTAGAAGGCATGGGTTCATTTGCCAACGCATGACATTTTTCATGCTGTCACAACACATCTTGTGCCAGCTAATCTGCCAGCCAAGAGTAGCACCCACCAGCTGCAAAGGATGCTCATCACCTCCATTCCCAGTTGGTGGGAAAACATCATGTAGGAAAAAGCTTGGACACATTGAGAAATGCTGTTTCTAGTAAGTTACTTGTAAAAAAGCAAACAAAAAACAAACCCTTATGACAACATTGTAAAAGATAATATAGCAGTGACACAGAGTCATTCAGAAACAATTCATTAGAATATAAATATTCATAACTTAAAAATATTTAAATATCTTTATTTAAATATAAATATTTAAATATTCTTATGTACGCTCTGGCACAAAAAATACTGCAAAGTCTGTATAACCAAAGCAAAAGATGATGAAAAATCCTGTACAACTTCAATTCCCCCTCCCTATTCCTCCCTCAAATACTGAAGTTACCAGGGATGCACAGATGTTTTGAGATCATAACACAGGGTCAGAGGATAACTGGGAAGGTCAGCTGGAAAAGGGGGAATGTAAACACTCTTTTTGGACCTTCATGAATGGGACTCTCAAAATAGGAACTTCAGGCTGGAAGAAAAATGAGATAATCTGACTCCACTGCTCTCCTATACTGTATTTCTGGTTTAGGGTTGTCAGTGTCTTCTACACAACTCAAATTTGTTTTACCTGCTGATTCTTTGAGTGTCACTCCAGAAAAGGCAATGGTAAAGGGATTGAAAGTCTAACCTGGCAAGAATAATTTTACATTAAGGAATAATAAAAAGAAAATATATTCTGGAGGTTTTAAGCAAACCAACTAAGGATTTTCTTCTGTTCCATCATGAGAGAGCAGCACACTCTACTGGCTGTTTCCTCTCAGTTTTCTAGATAAAGCCCTACACGTTACTGTAAATCAGGATCTTTTATTGTTCCACTGACACAATCAGAGAAAACATGGTGTAGCTGGAAAAAAAACAAAATCAAAGGATATGGACAGCAAGTCCTGCTTCTGTCACTGGTTCATGTTGCTGAAGGCAAATGACTCGACTTGCAGCACTGCAGTTTCCATGTTAATAGAGAAAGGAGAATGAAACCAGCCACTGCAAAGCACACTGACCTTCACAGTCTAAAGGCACAGACTGAGAGTATTAGTACTGTTGTTCCAATATTCACAATGAAAATACAACGGTAGAGGTTTATGTTTCATCTTTCATACCAGCTCAGTTGTTCAAGATTCTTCAATGCTGTAGCACGGCACAGTCTCAGGAGAGTGATGTCTGTATACTTATCAAGATGTTTGTGGTTAAACTCCCTCTGTTCTTTCGTTTTGCGTCTCTGTGCAAATACACTGTTTTGCCTGGGAAGTCTATAACTGATGAAACTGGAGACTGCTATTTTGCTGATTTTGCATGGAGTACATTACAAAGAGATGTCATTCACTCTCATAGAAAGTCCATCTCAAAGGCATGTGCCCTACATGCCAAGTTGTGTGTCAGACCACAAGAAATAGTTAAACTGGTGCTCCAGTGTTGTGTGAGGTTTCTGCTGTTAGCACCCGGTACACAGAATCCAGTTTCATGTAACTGATGGGTTTAATGTGTTATTCCTTTCAAAACATACCAATTCAGTACATTCCCAAAATGTTACAGTTTAAAAAGCGGCTTGCATACTTAAACATCCCTCAATGTTATATACAGAGAACTAACTCTTCTTTTGGGTTGAAATAAACTAAACTATTAAAAAAACCTCATAGCTGCTAAAGCAAAAACAGTGATTTCACAAACAACTATCAGTAGTCTTTAGTGTACTGCAAAAGTTTGAAACAAATATCTAATTTTTAATTTATGCAACTGTTTGTAGTGTATCACTGCTACCGATATCTTTATTTCCTTATGACAGATTACACAAACTTCTTTGTAATTCAAAAGAACATAGTTTCATTCCTCAACTACCATACATACCTTTGTATATGTACAGATTACTTAGAACACTATTTAAAGAAAGTTCCTAACTGGAGATACAGAATTAAGACAGAAGAAAAAAAGTAACAAAAACCCAGACCCTAAAAATAATTTTGTTCATATTTACTTAAAAATTTTTAATTAATAGCCTATTTCTTTCCTACAAATTCACTTAATGATTTTGCCTTTTCCTGATTGCAGATAAAGAAATACAACCAAACTCTTACAGAGTCTACAAAAAAGACAACATGATTGCAAGAGACTTCCAGCCTTTTATTCTACAGAGAAAGAAACAATTCCCTGGGGGTCACTGAAAGTCAAACTGGCTCTTATGTGCAGCTGCAATTTTTAGTTTAAATGAAAACAAATCAATATCATCTCCACAAAACTCTGACTCTTTCTAATAGCACTAAGCTGAACTCCCCTTTATCAAATTCTCAACAGAATTTCAAGTTTATTTTTCTAGGTTTAAAAGAGATTACATTCAACCAATCACACCTATGAATAGAGTACCCAGCCCTTTTATCTGAAAACTGGACAAGAGCTTGTTTCGTGAAACTACTTCACTGTGTACAAAAGAATATATGATCATGAACAGTATCACAGGAAAATAGGTAAGATGGTTTTCAGAGAAATGTTCTTTGGGGCAACTGGCACTTTTCACACACTTCTTTCTGTCTCACAGCTAAGAAGGGATGAAATTTAACCCTGTAAGAGAAGCTAAATCCTTCTGGTATTATAATTCAACCAGTCAGACTTCAATTCTTTCGTCCTTAGGGCTTGATTCAAAACCTTTTGAAGTCAACAGAAAGACTTCCCCTGACTGCAGTAACTTTGGCTCAGGTCCTAAGCCGTGCTTCTATACCTTTCACTCACCCTTATGCCTTCACACCCTCTCAAGCCTTGGGACCAGTGTGCATGTTTCATGGCTTAGAGCAGCCTCAGGGCTGCTCTAAATTACTTTAGCTAATATTATCTCCCAAAGAAATAACTGGGGGGGATACAGAATCAATCTATTGTACCTTCTCCTCTGCTGTATCTCCATAATGGCCTCAGAAGAATGGTTGGCTTGAGACAGCTGAGATTTTTAGTGAGCCAGAAGAATTCACGTCCAGAAACTAATTCAGCTGTTTTTATTTTAATGGCAGAAAATAATGCCAGATTCTGTCTGGAAACAACTACAATTCATCTCAGAAAGCAACTTTCTCCCAGCCCTGCATTCCTTCCCAGCAAAGGGGACCTACTCAGAGCTGGGCTCTGGGAGCCCTTCCCTGCAGGGGAGTGCATGGCATAAGGCTCTCCACATCCCAATAGCACCAATTAACAGAACAGACACCTGTAATAGTAAGGGCTGGACGTACAAGGACTGTCCTTTTTTATAGCCATTACAATCAGTCTAAATTTATTAAGGTAGCATTCACAGTGCCCATTACACGTTTTTTAAGTGTCTCTAAATCTGGCTGAGTCCTAGCAGGATGCCATCCAGAACCCTGGGTTCCTCTTGGAGAGGTGCTGCCTTTCTCTTTTTGCTTCTATAATCTGCATCTCCATGGTATTCTAGCAGCCATGCATTATTCAGCAGAGCATTGAGTAGTGTGAGTGACATTTGTGGGTCCTTTTTCCCTTCATATTCTCATCAGAGAGAATTATATTTCATTGTTATCAGGCCCAATGTAATGGTCAGACAGTATGGACTGTTGGCAGAGTCACTTGCCAGAAACAGCTCTCCCATTGTCACGGACATGTGTCAGAGACATTTGACCACACAGGCATTTCCTGAAATCCCATTTTATCTCACTGTTACTGAAATTAAGGTACATTCCATAGGTCTAAATGAGCAACACAAAGGAGCTGACTGCTGAACTCCATAAAAATGCAGTCAGTGCAATTATGATTGAGAGTCTAACAACAGCAAAACCAGCATAAAATAGAGGAAAAGGTTTATCAGGAATTGGGATAATGTGATATGGATCAATTGTTTTCAGTTTGTACATCTAGGTAAAAATTAACTTCATTAATATAATGATGTCATTTTCAAATCCAGAAGAAGTGTGTAATTTCCTAGAAAAATAAGAAGTGCAGAACAGTTGAAATGCACATTTTACATGTAGAGAAATGCAGATTTAACTGCAGAGAATATAATGTGCAAAAATATCACTCTCCACAGCAGAACCAAAAGTATATTACACAGAAAATCAATCTACAAAGCTACACAACCAACAAAGCCATTGACTTGTTTTTTTGCTAGCTCCTGCTCACTAATTTCCAACCTTTCTTTTAAGTGCAATAATAATATAAAATGGGTCCATTTTATTTATTTATCTCCTTTAAGATAATGTGACAGTCTACCAACCTGTGTACTCATACATCTTCCATTTGAATTATTTAATTACTTTAACCCCATAAAAATGACGAGCTATATTCACTCTGTACTGTTTGTACTTTTTACTATTTCTTTACAAAATTTGTTCAAATAAATTTTTGTGTCATTACTGACAGAAATTCTGGAATATGCAGAGTCACAAAATTCCTTTTCAGGATTTTAAAAAGCATGCCAATGTAGAGAAAAAAATCTAATGATCACATCAGCTCATCATGAACAGACACAAACATCCTTCTGAAATAGACTCTGAATTGCATGTTAATAAAGATCCAAACTGTGTGGAGTTATTTCTATCTTGTGCCCTAGTATTTTTTGAAAGCTTTATGGAATATAAGCACAGCAAAAGAGAAATGTTGCTACAACCTGCAATTGCATGAAACAGAAAGTGATCAGGGGTCTGCCTAGTTTTAGTTGCACTGTCTAAATGTGGAAGACAATTCTGACCACTGGAAAGTGATTAGTAAGCACATAGCCAGCTACATGGGTATGTTCTCTTCCCCAAAGCATCTTTCAAACACTTCGCCTGCTGCAGAGCCTGCCAGACAATGTGTCATACATGACTGTGTTCGTAGGCCAGTGACCTACCACGTTCCCCACAGCTGCTGCCTGCTGACACGGGTGGGTTTGCTTCTGCCTGAATTCAGTCCAGTTTAAGCAAGCTATCTGGGCTCTCCACGTGGTCAACAGGCTGAAACAGGCATCTCCTAAAGGCAGCTCACCTCACCTTAGATTCTTATGTTGCTGCTCTCTAGAGATGTCCCTGACTACACAGGCAGCTCCAGCAACCAACAGAAACAAGGAACTCCATAGCAAGCTCGGTAAGACGGAAGCTGTGTTCAGGGATCAGGCTGCAGTTGGGATCTTAGAAGGGTCTAGCTCAGACAGCAATAAACACAGCATCCACTGAAGTCTTTGCTGAGTGCTTCTGGTGAAATGGTTGGAGAGTCCCCCCAAATAACCACTGGGCCAGTGAGCAGTCTCTGCTGGGCATTAGTATTCTTACTCTATCCTTACACGTGGTGGATTTTGTCTCTTCCTACTTTTATCTACATGGATTTGATCCACTGGTGAATAAGAGAAACCCTTGTAGTATTTGGAGAGCCAGCTTATGATAAGGACATTTGTCAGGTACTAGTGTACCTACAACACAAAGCTGCTAAGCTGTAGCTTGAAAATCCTATTGCACTGTACAAGAATGAGAGAACAGTCTGTACAACTGAACAGCAGCAAATTCAAACTTGAAAGGAGGAAATACTTTTTTCAAACAAGGTGTAATTGGACCTTGGAGCTCATTATGACAGGATGTTACTGGGGTTATGGTCTTATGAGAGTGTAGGCATATACTGAAACAGTAGAAATATCCAGGCTTGTAATAGTTAATGCTTAAAGGAAGAGTATGGCAACAAAAATGAAACCTTATGCTTCAGGATTTAAAGCAATCTCAATTCACTAAGAGAGATCTTTTCTGAGTGTGATGAAAAGAGGGAGGAATTATCCACCTCTGCCTGCTCTGAGCTGCTGAAACATTTCTCTGAAATACCTCATTCTGGATGCTGTTGAAAATAAAAGTACTATACTGGATGGATCTCAGATTTGATCCAGGCTGGCATTTCTGTTACCAAATATCTCCTGTATATTGCACTGTTGATTGCATACTACAATAGATTGTACTGTATGCAAGGTAGCTTTCTTTAATGACAGAATATTCAGACAGGTTAACTAACCACTTGTTTATTTGTTTACTTCAGTGTCAGAGATGTCTTTTCAAGCCACATATATACTCATTTCACATGAAGTGCAGTTAGACTTCGGAGCTCATAATCACACCATCTCCCTGGGGTGTATGTCTGTAAGAAAAGATTTTGTATTTTTAGCTGTCTCTGAGGACCACAGAGATCACAGTTCAGGCAGTTTAGGCAAGGATACTCCTCTGGGAAAAATGGTAGGATGTGAACAATTCCCACTGAGACTGTCAGAGACAGTACATGCAAAATGATGGTACATGCAGCCCAAAGAAAATGCTAAGGGCAACAAGGGAGGGTTGCACATACCAACAGAGGTTTCAGCTATGTTAAAATAAGATGGGTTATTGTTAGTAGGAGGTGAGAAATTTTCCCCTCATCAATTAATAGAAGGCCTGGAATATGGAACATGCTGACTTAAGTATTTTGCTGGGGAAATAACTGGAAATATTTTCTAATTGAAAAGGAGACAAGTGGATTTAAAACGTATCATGTTTTTAGACGACTAAATTTCCTCTGTATGGAAGAAGAGGTATAAATATTGCATTTGAAAAATGTCATGTTGATAAAAAAGCTACAGTTTCACCAATATAAAATATGAATGTAAACAACATGTCTGTCAGACATGGCTATAACATACTGCTTAGCACTGCTAACTTATAATATGCACCTATTATTGTTAGTTCTCTTAATGAAAGAAAGACACTGCATAAATTCTTGAACACATGTTTCACTTTTCCAGCTGCCTTGTGCTGTAGAACATCATGCTAACAAGAAGTGATGCTAACAAGAAGCTAAAACCAGTGTAGCAAATGGGGCATTTAAATATATATAAACATACAGACATTCATATATAAATAGAAACTAGCTATTTTGGGGAAATGAATGGATCCCTAGACAGACATATTTCAGTTTAATATTACCTATATTTTCCTACATGGTAACCATTACAGTCCTGCTTAATCAGAAAAAAAAAAATTGTTATGCTCACTGCTAAAATAGAAAGTCAATATTCAGCTATCATCTCTTTTATGTTCAATATGAAATTTTGTCTGTCAAGCACGGGGAGGAAAAAGTATATGACTTTAGACATTTTTCTTCAGTCAGTTCAAATCAAGACTTGACATCTATATGTGTTAATATAGATTAAAAGGTGTGAGTGTTCATGTTCAGATCAGTGCCAAAAAGACTGCCAGCATGCAATGGCTAATAAGGTCAGAAACCCTAAATCTGTGTTTTAATAATTAATAAAAGAGTATATTTTAATACCATCTTCAAACATATTGTACTTGCATAGTCTCAATGAGGTTATTTTTTGTTCTTTCCTGTGCCAAAATCCATGTTCTCTGCTGTGATTTTCCATCTCGACTCAAGTACAAAGCATCAACATCACTATTTACTGAGAACTGCAGCCCGATATTGCCACAGGGTGGGATACCTCTATCTAACCAGCACATCATAAAAATGGTATTCTGTTTGCACCGGGCACTAAATACTGACTGCATGGTCATATGCAAGCATTAAGCAATAGTCTTTCTTCTGAAACAGAAACAAAAAACTGAAAAGAAACCAAAGGGACCTACATAAAACAGTTTGAGATGTTCAATACCTGATGATGATCACTAAGAAGTCTGTGGGCTTAAGGATCTGATTAAACAGAGAGGGAAAAATGACCTTTTGAACTTATAACCTACTGGGGGTGGTTTCTACTGCAATAACACCCCATTTAAACCCTATGGCTACAGTACATCTGCGGTTCACTGGCTATAATTACAGCTTTAATACTCTAACTGTAGCAAACAAGTCCCATGGTGTATTAGACTAAACACATGAAGCATTTTGTCCTCTTGACTACAGCCTATTTTATGGTATTTCAGGCTCCAGCACATAAGTCTGCTCTTGGCCACGCACTCCCAAGCAGTTAAAGCTGGCCTGAGCTAGTTCCAGCGCAACACCAATCCAGCCCAACTGGGCATTGGACAATTACTTGAGAATATCATTTAGGGTTGAAACTGGTATTTATCTAGTGATTGAAATCAGTTGGGAACTCAGATATTGTTGTGTCAGCATTATGTCTTTCCTGGAGCCTTCGGCACTGCTGGTTTGGCTTCTTCCTACACTGGGCATTTACAGCTAGGCTGACGTGGCAGCTGAAGAAGCAGCACACTGAGGGTATTTGTTTGTGTTTTTTATTATACTTCTCTCTTTATCCTGGCATCTCTCCTGAAAAAAAACAAACACAACCCACATCAGGAGAACTGAACTCACTTCGGCTATCCTTTCCCTTCCTTTTCAGAAGTCTGCCCAGGCTCCCCCCTTGCCGTGCTCTGCAGGCAGGAGTCCAGCCCAGAGCCACTTTGAGCCTCTTTTGTTGGCCATGTTGCAATGTGCAGCCTCATCTCTATAGCTTCCCAAAGAGAAACTGGTGTCTAATTAGGGTAAGTGACCTGGGGATACTCTTTAAACAGGATGTTTCCCTCCTCCTCGATCAGCTGTCCTGGCTTTACCTCTGCTGTTAAGGACTGCCCGGCAGAGCTCCTGCTGCCACGTCTCATGACCCACATATGTAGATCCCTGTAACCCTCCTTTTACTGAGAGGCTGCATCCAGCCAGACCTGTCCAGAGGACCAACTTTGAACAGCTTGAGACTTCCTTAAATTCTGCACTAAAATGAGTCATTAGCAGTCATACCTTTCTGACCTTCAGAGTAAGACCCAATTTTATTTTCCAAGTAGGATTTCACTTTTGCATTTCTCCACTAAATTACCATTTTTCCAGTTTTCCGACTGTATCACTTGGTCAGCGAAACTTCATGGTCCTGCCAATGCTCCGGCCTGGACATTTCTCTTACAGACTCTTTTTTTTTCATCTTCTTTCAAACCCATAACTCAATATTTTCTCCTACATATCACATTTATCTAAATGCAGAGTGACCCTTAATACAAAGAAGATCTAACATTTTGCCTGTGAGGTGGAAATAGGCACCAGTCTCTAAAGCAAGGCCCATCCTATGCTCCCCCACCATCCATCTTTGAACCTCTCCATCCTTGAACCTCTGTTCCTCTGTAACCCACTCTCCTTCACAGTTCCTCCCTTTTAACTGTCCTCTCCCATCACCATAAAACACCTGCACCCCCATCCCCATTTCTTCAGCTGGAAAGCCCAGGGACACTGTTCCATTCCTACAGGCACTGCAGAAGCTTGAAGGGGGCATGCTGTTTAACACATTTGTCTATGTGTTAAGTAAAATGTCCAAGTTCCTGACCACAAAGAAAACATGGTGAATATAAGGCAAGTATATTCTTAGGGCAACTATTTGGGAAAAGAAAAGTTTTGTTTACGGTTTTTTTGGTTGCTTCTTTGCTTTTATGTAGGAGAAATTGTAGATTTAATAAATATGCACCAGTAGCTTACTCCACAGCCAGGGTCTGGCGGGAGCTGTTTCCACCAGCTGCAGGTAGAGCATGAATCAAAGACGGCCACCTACGGCCTCATACCACAACTACCAGCCAAAGCAGTCACGGGCATTTCCTTAAAATATTGGAAGAATACTTGGCACTCAGTTTGGTCAAGGGAAAGAGCCTGCACATGAATATTTAGATTCCCACTATATCCTCAAAATAATGTAGGTTAGAACTTTAAAAATAATATATTGCCTGTAATAATAACAGTAATAGTTCACAGGATTGTAAGTACCTTTCAACCTAGGTTATCAAAACACTTTACAAAGGCAGTTAAGTAAGTATCATTATATCTATTCTACTCTGAGGTGACAATGATTTTGTGTCAGCTATAACTGAAGAACAATCCAATACTTACCCATTATTCAGCTTCCCAAAATAACCTGCAATTCTCTGAGCAGCTCTAACAGGAAAACGAAGTTGCAAATGGGGCAACTGAATGATTCATCCAACAGTGAATTTAACAGCTTATTCTCCTAATGGACAGAGTTACCACCTCATTGCACTCACACTGCAAATAATGACAACTTGTATCTACACAGAATCGTTCACCCTGGATGTTCGCAAAGCCCTGCACAAACTCTGCAGTAACATCTGAGAACTGCCACATGGCAGCACAACACAGCCACCTCTGGGAAGGAATGCAGGCAGCACAGTGAAGCAGAAAATTAAAGAAAAAACCCACACAAACATTAGCTTTTTCTAAAGGAAATATTAAAATGAGCATAAATTTTCAGTGTAGAAATACAGCAGAGCTCTTTTTGGTAGGTAACATGAAAGTTATGGTGAGTCAATCAGTTGAAGAACTCTAGGGTTTCCTAAATAAACACAAAAGCCAGGGCCCCAGCAGGTGGTCAAGTTTGATATTCAAATGTAACATTTTGCATGTGGAGTTTTCATTAGGACAAGGTTACCACATGATGGACAATCTGTATATATTTGCAGATGTGGCATGCAGGGAAGTCAAACCTGGGCAAGGAGCATAATTCACAGCAATCTCTCTGCCCGAGAATAGCTGAAGGCAATGTCCAATCAAAGTACTGTCAGTGCAGCGCTCAGCGAATAAATGAGTTGCTTTGACAGGAAATTCCAACAGCAATTTTAATTCTGATCAGGCTTCAGGAAGTGGAAAGAATAAAAACACATCAATTATAGTGACAGGAAGTTTTAAATCACATGGCAAGCAGCTGCTGCCAAAGGACAAGTCTGCCAGCTTTGTTAAGAAGTATGGTATTTTGGTGCGACCAAAATTTTGCACCAAAGTTTTACAGGCTGACATCAGTCTCTAATTGCATGTTATCCCACTACAAGGGTAAGGAAAATGACACAGTGCAGACAGCACACCATCATTACAACAAATCAGAGAGAACACTTTTTTTTTTTTTTTTAAATCCCAACCCAAAACAAGTATATTTATAACAACTCCAGAACACACCGTCAGTGATGATATGGAGCACATGCACATCTACCTCAATAAAGCAGGAGATCTCAGCAGCAAGGCAAAGAGACCATCCTTTCCGGAGTCAGCCTCAGGCTGCAGAACAATCAGCACTTTAATAATTTTACATGCACTGCCTTTTTCCATTAATCCATATTGTAAACAGTCACCACTGCAACGAATCAGTGGTGCACTGAGAGCAAGCCTGAAGTCTGCTACCAAGCCTGATGTTTGTTGACGTTCTTACTGTATGTTGCAGGCTCAGAGTCTACCAAACAGCCTCCTTCAGTTATATGGGTGATTTCCATGTTCCCTGTGCAGTACCATGTAACATGAGTGAACTCTAGGCTAGAATTCTCATCACAGAATCACAGTCACAGAATACTGAGGGTTGGAAGGGATCTCTGGAGATCACCCAGTCCAGCTCCCCTGCCAAGGCAGGGACACCTAGAGCAGTTACATAGGAATGCAGCCAGGCAGAACCTAACTGAGCTGGCCTGGGAATGGGATGGTGAGCCTTGGGTGGGCAGCAGGCAGAGATCTCAGGCTTCATTGCTAAATTGACTCTATGGCAAAATGCTCCAAATGGCTATCACTTCAGAGAAAGTCATTCAAATGGATGCAAATTGTTCTGGCCTCACTTTCAGGTACACTGAAGCAGTCTTATACAGCACTGGATGGTAGAAGGGCATTAAAACTAATGTAAATGTGATTTATGGTCTAGCACAACGCTGTAGAGCAGCCCAGCTATACAGGGAACTTGGAGTGCTGAAATAATATCTTGATCTTGGTTTTATCAACAGATATTTTGTAACTGGCTTCAGCAAGTATTTCTCTGCTAGAGTCCAAGAAGGGAATTGTTATTGCTGCCTACATGACGCATATCTATAGGAGGTTAGTAGGACATGGCAAGTGCCATCCAAGGCCAAGTGACCAAAGAAGTGTGTTGACCAGAAAAACATTGATTGACTCATATCCTGGATGAGTCATATCCATCCTTATCATGGAGAACTGATTTATATCCTTCAAGTGAATTATATCCTCTGCTGTACAGCTTCCTCGCTCAAATACCTCCTGCTGTCCATTCAGTGAAATTACCAAGAAGGTCAAAGGGTTCAGAGCTGAAGACTGTTTTTCAGGGTGGGCAAGCATAGGACAGAAAAATTTGCCCTCAGAAAAAGAAATCCTCATGAGTTTTGCTAATCACATGGACACAGATAGCACAGAACTTTCTAAAGTACTTTCTAAACTGCAGAAAGAAATAATAAAAAGTGACAGAAATATTTATGCAGATTTAGCAAAGGTCACCAAAAAGTGTGTCATTTTGACAATACTGGCAAGCTTTGTATAAAGTTTTGCTTTTCAAAGAGAATACTTTT
Source organism: Oreocharis arfaki (assembly GCA_013398015.1). Classification (NCBI taxonomy): domain Eukaryota; kingdom Metazoa; phylum Chordata; class Aves; order Passeriformes; family Paramythiidae; genus Oreocharis; species Oreocharis arfaki. Next base: position 240,499 of record VZRR01000645.1, on the reverse strand, counting down.
CAGTATAAAGACTACTGGAGGAAAGATTTAAACTAACGCTACATAAAATTTTTCATTATGTCTTTGGAAACAGTGTGAATACTGGATTCCAAAACAAAGAAAAAATACCTGTCAAGAAAAGACATGATATATCTTTTTATTTCATTTTAACTTCTACTTAAATAGTAAATGAAGCTAAAACATAAAAGTGCTCATAGCTTCCTGAATAATTATCCACATTCAGATTTCTCCTCAGGAGAGATTCTGTGGGCTTTGATCCAGGGATTTTGAAGCATTTAAGGGAGATACAGGAGCCAAATCTCATATTTCTTCTGAAGAAAATATGGTATAATTTGCTTATGATTTTAAGGACATTCCACACACAGACAATCTGGCCTGAAGCCAGAGACGAGGAAAAATACAGGCCGACTTAGTAAGTGTCCATTATTTTTGTATGTCTGTTTCTATCATTTTTCATCTTTATAAGATTCTCTTTATATTCTGACAGAATCAGTGTTTCCAGTCCAAGAACACTTAAAGGATATCCACAGTGTATCTTACTAATTGTCCATATTTTTTCATCAAAACGACCCTATTTCACCCTAAAGTTACATCAGCCTATGTACACACAGATTAACGGTGAACATGGTGGTGCTACAGGGCTGGCAGTTAGACTTGATGATCCTAGAGATCTTTTCCAACCTTAACAATTCCATGATTCTATGATGTGTATATTTAGACAGGGATGTACAACACCTGCTAATGACCACGCTGGCTCTAAATCACTTTATTGTGCTTCAATAACTACCTAAAACAGGCAGAAGAGTAAGTGGCACAGATGTCCTGTTTCTGTTCTCCACTACTGTCCTGCCAACAGTTATGAATGCATGTGCACAGATTTGCTTCCAAAATCCAGCAATGGCCTTAATCATCCAGAAGTTTCCCACTTGGGTCACCAAGAAGTGTACCTTGAAGGAAAAGTGTCCTATGGCATACCCTTGGATGCGTGCTTGGCTACCTTGACTTCCCATCAAAATGTTCTTAGCAGCACCATTTTCCACAATGCCCTTGTTCTACATAAGGGCTGGGGCAGGCAGCGTTGCACTTCAGCTGAACTGAGAAAGACCCCCTTTATCACACTAAGCTCATCTTCAAGCCTCTGTTTCTGTGGCGGTTTCATGCGCCAATAAAACCTGCTACAAATTAGACCCTCGCGCATTCTCCTCCCTTGTTAATTAGCCACTTTGTGCAAGATATCTACAAACCATGGAAACAAATCCTTGGTTTCAGAATTGAATTCTTTCCCACTTGATCTCTTCTGTTTTTTAACAACAAGACTACAGCCAGCACCTGGACTACCACACTTTCTTAGGGCGCTGCCTTTCTGCTTCAAAGGACCCACCGGCTCACTGTCGGACCGTCAGTGTTCGTGGGCTGATGAAACACTGACAGTGTGCCATGGGCGTACGCAGCTGAAACGCAGCCCTTGTAGTGCCAAGCTCTAGTCCTTCTCAGGTTTCTTCTACTTTGTTCCCAAAACTGCGTATCAAAAATAACTCCAGGAACAAAGGGTACTAGTTACACATAGTGTTGTTTTAGAGCTGGAGACCACAGGAAAAGAGACCAGTGCCTAAAACTTGACCACTTGACAACATTAACCAAAGCACTAAAGAGCAGCACTGATTTACCAGGAGGTGAGTTAGAGAGCCTTTGATGTCCATACTGCATACTGAAGGGCATACCCCATGACGTGTGACGAAATTATTACATTGTTACAGCTGCATGATCTTCCCTTCATGTGGCTATGCCTGTCTCCAGAGGAACTTTCACACCACAACGCACAGGGAGGCAGTTCTGAGACTGCCACCTCCAAGCTCACATTAAATACAAGTTGCTCTGGTTTACATGGCACAGAAACTACTCCACCAGCTGACAGCAGACCCCCAAGGACAGAACATGACACTCAGCTGCTGGTATATTTTGTCCAAGAGCTCCCTATGTTAACTGACAGAAGCTCTACCTTCTCTGAAAGGTACATTGCAGCTGATCAGAACAAGTTTATTTGATTTGCTCTAATGAGCAAAACTTCATTGGAGACTGCAGTCAGAGCATCTGGAATCAAGAGCAATGCAACAAGATGACTCATTAGTCTGTGGTCAGATTTTTTCCCATGTAGGATGGTCAGCTTTTCATATCCTTTCCTTCTGTTACCTCCAGGAGCCTCCTTTCAATTTCTGAGGAAAATACAAATATGTCCTTGTGGTTTTCAGGACTTCCTCCACCTTCTTCCAATTATTTCTTCATTTAATTCCTTTTTATTTCTTCATTCATTACAATCTAGTATTTATCCACCTTCTTGTTCTGTTCATCATACTTTCTTTTCCGTGCTTATCACCAGGAGGTATTCTTCAGCTTTTGCTGCTCCTCCATCTCTTCAGCTCTTTGTCATTCCACCAAGTGCCAAATGTCATATTTTTCAGCATTTTCTCCAAAGATTTTTTCTGATTTAGCTTGTGACTGGTCCTCTCCAGTATCATTTTGTTTCTTCATCAGTGGGGGAAAACCGATGTGGTGATTTACTGTTGTTACTTCTATTGGCTAAAACTTAGAAAACCGTGTTAAAGATCAAAGGTGGATTCAACACTGGAATGCCCCTGCCAACCAGGGGGGTTACCTGTCTCCAGGTAACCACTGATTACTTGTTTTCCAGCTGATACACTGATACTCCTGGAAAGCCTCTTCTTTTAGGCACCTTCCAATGAGATCGTATAAAAGGCTCTCCCCACCTCAGTGAGTTGATCAATGATATAAAAGGGCGATGCTGGTACAGGGTGATTTTGTAACTAGTTTCCTATCCAATTCCTCACAACTATTAGAACAAGACACATTATTTATGAAGATGCCTTTCAACATTCATCTCAGTTTTCCAGTCTCTGCAAAACCACTGGAAGTCTGTAGCCTCCACTGCAGACACGTCTCCAGGGATCATGCTACTCCCTGTAGCGATGTGAGTTGTTCCTAAGTCCTATCCCTCTGGTCCAAGACATCTTGCTTCATTCATTCCTTCCCTAAGGAACTTGTTCAAGATTCTTGCACAACTGAGATCTCACCATCCAAAGAACCACAAAAATACAGCTCTGTATTTCAGTCTGGCCACACCCAGACTCAGGATTTTGAAAAGAAAGTGCTTAATGAAGAGCCTACCTCTTTTAGCAAGAGCTAACTTCTCAACTGAAGAAATATTGATTGACAGCTTGCAGGAAAAGAACACAGGTCACTGCCCTTTTTAGAGACCCTGAGTGAAAACCCTAACACACGAGAGATTCAGAAGACTACAACTCCACTAACTCTAACCAGCCATGGGAATGACCCAGCCTGTCGCAGTGTCTCAGCATGTCTCATAAAATGCACTGAAACATTTGCTAACGAGGCTATCTGCATGTTATTGTTCATTTTTATTACAGCAGCACTAGGAGAGCCCATCAACATCAGGAGCTTGTGCCTGGTACAGATGTCAGTGTGTTAACCAAAGGAGAACACATTCAACTTTCTACCCCCAGTAGAAGCAGTCAAATAACAAGACCCTTTCATGTCAGTGTGCCATTTGTACAGACAAATGCTCAACAGCACGGGTCATAAAAGCTAGCCCACAAGGACTGTTTCAAGGGGAAAAAAAGAGATTCTTAAATTTATTTTAAGATTCATATCTATGCATCCATGCCTGTGCATTTTACCATATACATAATTCACTTAAGTGTAAGAGACCTGCTTTTAAATACTCCACCACTGTGTCATGCCATGGAAACTACCTCAGGGCTACGAGGAAGGGGGTTCAAACATCCCTCTTATAAAACACATCATTATGCATTAGAGGAAACTTCATTCAACAGAGAAGAATGGCACACCAGCTGGAGGTGAACACCATAAACCACATAAAGTTTTAATTAAATTCATTAAAAATTCTTTGTCTCTCACTGTGTTTGGAGGCAGATAGAACCCTTTAACAATGGCCAGCACACAATCAGGTTTGTCAAAACTAATAATAATACAAAAGCATTTGCTTACCCTGGGACATTTTGAAAAAGTTTGAGTAACTGTATTATTTTTAATACGGGACATTTATAAATTATTGCAAGATGTGGCTGGTCTTGGAGCAGAGTTGCTGTTTCTATTGTTCACTGGATTGATAAAAGGTGTTAATAATAAAACACACATTTTTAGCAGTTGCCAAAGTGAATCAACCTGGAATACAGGAAAGAAGCATATTTTCCCCTTAAAATGTACATATATATGCAATATATACATTTAGTACGACTTGTTGCAATAAAACAAGGGGCAATGGCTTTCAACTAAAAGATCTAAGGAAAAGTTTCTTCACAATGAGAGTGGTAAAAAACTGGTGGAGGATGCCTTGAGAGGTGGCAGATGCCCCATCCCTAGAACCATTCAATTCAGGTTGCACAGTTTTAAGCACCCTGATCTAGTTGAAGATATCCCATTGCAGGGGAGTTGGATTAAATTACTTCTAAAAGTCCCTTCTAATCCAAACTATTCTATGATATATCAACACATTTTTCACTATTTTCTTCACAGCATGTTTCCTGTATACTGTACTGGTAAGTTTGAAAAACAAGCACAATTCCTGCCCTTCAGAACTTGCAGTGCATCAGCAAGACAGGATACAACAAGTGAACGTTACAGCACCAAATCCCCTCCTGCAAACACATACATGCCTGATATCAGACAATCAAATATGTCAGGGGACTAATGATGAGCACAGAACATGCATAAATATCTGCAGGATTAAGCCTGCTAACCAGGGTAGAAGAGGATAGCTATTTGGTTGCCTGGCTCTTACGTAAATGACTTTGTTTTTCAAAGCTGGAAAGCCTTGCAAAATACTTTTGTATTTAATCAAATACAAATAAATGATTCTACAATGTTCTGAAAGGCTTCACATGATGAGTCAGTGACAATGTCAGCTATTTAGGCTCATGGCAAGCACTTAATTTGGTCCCAGTCCAGGTCCCATTTTAGTCAGTGGGAGTCCTTTCCCTGATTGCAACATGAGCTTTTGTTACTAAATTATCTCAAGCTGATGAACTGTGAAACAGAAAAGGTACTTTTACTAACCTTTTCTAATCTAGATTCATTAAGGATAATAGTAAACTAGTACTAACTAATTCAGTAATTAGACCTGAAAACATCCTCGCTGTATAGCTAATACATACGGCTTGGGTATTCATCTTTTATACTTCATCAACACACTGTAATACAAGAAATATCACAGATCAAATGATCAGTCCCACAACCTATGTGATATGGTTGAAAGTGATGAAAGAACAGATGAAAGCATATATTCCTCATCCTACACCTCAGTAAACGAAGTCGTGGATTTGTCCATTTCATAGTCATGGTGCTGTAATTTCTACATCTAGAAACGTATCCACTTGATGCTCAGTACGCTTCGGGGCAAGGATTTTGATGGGCTTTACTGTAAGGCATATGCCTCGAGCAAACTGTGACAAAAACATGCATTTGATGAACTACACAATACAAAAACTAGACTGATGTATCAAAATTAATGTTAGCACATAAAGTGTAGTATTGAGTCTACACAATAAAGTCCTCTGAATAGTATGAAAACACTATTTAATTGAAGATAAAAAAGAGTAATTTTCTGTTTTTTCTCTATCCTATTGCCTTTATCATCTGGGAAAGTGCTGTCCTCAATTACATAGGTTTCAGAGGAAAATAAGATGCCTGCTTTTTCACTTTTCTTTCACACAGGCACAAGAATCAGCTTCAAAGGGGAATGGCTAAGAGATGAAGGAGCTGAAGAAAAGAAACAGCAATAACAGTAGTCCCAAAATTGTTTCAGGGGATGACTGTAAAACATTTCATAACACACTTGCCCATATTCCCATCACAAAATGATGGGAATTATCTAAACTCAATCATCTAAAAATGAAGGCTATAGTTTGAATGCATTGGCTAAGTCCTGTAAGCAATGGAGAAAGGCACAATAGAAGGTAATTTTTCCAGTGTTATGATAAATACAATAGATAGGGTAAATTGCCTTCTGGGAGAGTCTGTCGCAGTCTTTTGAGTATAGAAAGTTTACACAAACAGGCTGAGACTCACACCAATGCTCTGAGCCCAAGGGTATCACTTGGCAGGCAGTGAGATCTTGTAGTGGTCAGCTTTATGTATGTATCTACAAGTACCTGTAAATCTACAGATATAATAAAAACAGGTAATACATTATGTAAACATTGTATCTGTAGCTGTACCTATAAGTAAATATTAAATAACTATATAAATATATCTGCAGCTTTTTAACACAGTTCTGTCCATAGACTAGAGAGACAAAAAGAGAAAAGAGAGACCAGATTCATCTCCTGTTCACTCTCTGCCTCCATCCTGTTACAATCTAGGAATGGGAGGACAGAAGCTTCCCAAACACACAGTGCCATGGTGCACTTGTGCCTGCACACTCCTCCCTAACTCTGTCCAAGGCATTCTTGAAAATGGAAGCTCACTGTTCACCAGACACTTTTCATGACCACACAAATGAGAGCCAGATGTAAATTTGTTGTATCTTTGCTTAAACAGAAACTCTTACATCCCTAAAATGTATGTAAACATGCCTAACTCTTAACTTATGCCTAACCTGACTATTTGTAAATCCTGAATCCAAGCTTTCTGCAATACCAGATCCGGCAAAGAGGAAAAGGCAGATTATAAGAGATGCTTATTCCTAATCAGTACAAACTGTGAGCATGTTACAGCATACACAGTTCACATCTGGACCAAATTAACTAGTTCCACTGGTCTGGAAACTCGGGCACAGACTGAAGGACAGTCTGGGCTAGGGTCCATATCCCCCTCACAAGACTGTGTTGGGTTCAGCTCTTTTGGCCTCAATTATCCCCCCCATGTGAATCCCAGCACGTCTCATATGACAGGTAAGAAGCCTGTGAAACACATGCAAGAGGAGTTTGTGCTGCCTCACTGTGTAAGATGACGAGATGATAGGATAGCTACCACAGGACACTGTGAGCCTGACAGGAAGCAGTATGGGTACAGCTGACTGCTCCAAGAGATTGTGGGCTTTTAACACGGGAGCTGACATGACCCAACCCGTACCATTTGGCACAGGCATGATGGACCATTCTGCGCGATCACCACCAGAAAGACATAGCCTGTGTAGCTGACCTGACCAGAACCAAGCTCCTACCTCTGGTCCAGGCAAGCATCTACCACTTCTCAGAATCCTCAGCAATGGAGCTCCTCCCGGGTAAGGTTTCTATCACCAGATTTTCTATCACCAGAAAACACAAGAGGCACTCAAATTAGCCAAAAACTTCAAAACATTGCATCATAGATTCCAAGGTGAAAACAGGATGACTGCTCTAGATACCCAGAAACAAATTAGTCCGATGTCATGATGATAATGAACATTCAGCTAGACTACCAAACACTATGCTTCTGGTTCCTGGTCCAACAAATAGCTCATCCCAGATCACCCAAGACTTCACTGGCTAAAGCATTTGCCTATTAGGCAAAGTGAAGACTTGATCTCAGACACATCATACAAGAAACATGAATTTTGGCTAATTAGCTACCAATTTTTCTAAATATGGGAATAAGCAGCAAGATTTTTAGTGGTTTTTAGTGGTGGGGGGGAGGGTCAGCAGAGGTGGCTTCAATGAAAAGAGATCAGGAGCTGCCCTGTGCCAGACACACAGTTCCATACCACATCCACCACACGACACAGCTGAGTCATCTGCCATGCTGCTGGCACCTCTGGGAAAACACGTCCAAGAAAGAGAAAAACACAAAAGAGAGAAATGAGGAAAAATAAGTGTGAGAAGCAGCCCTGTGAGCATCAAGGTGAGAGAAGAAAGGGGCCAGAGCAGATATTCTCCTGCAGCCCATGGAAATGACCATACCAGAGCAGATACCCACACTGTAGCCCATGGAGGAACCCACACTGGGGCATGTCGATATCTTATGAAGGAACTGTGGTTTATGGAGAGCCCATGCTCTAACAGGTTTGTCCTGAAGAACTGCAGCCCACAGGGAAAACCCACACTGAAGCAGGAGGAGTTGCTATGAACTGATCACAACCCCCAGACCCATCCCCCTGAGTCACTTGCATTGGAGGGGAGATAGAGGAGCTGGGAATGAAAGAATGAAGTCGAGCCTGGGAAAAAGGAGAGGTAAAAGGTAATCCAATTTTGTCTTTGTTTCTCACCATCCAAATGTATTTTAATTGGCAGTAAACTGAATTCATTTCCTCCTGGCTAAGTTTGTTTAGCCCACAACAGTAACTGACAAGTGATCCCTGCCAACCCATGAGCTCTTCCATCTTACTTTCTCCCTCATCCTGTTCAGTAAGGGGGAATAAGAGAGCGGCTCGATGGGCAACCAAAGTCAACCCACCATAAAGTACACATCCCCCAGTGTCCTTTTGTTATATTAACAGGTCAAAGCAATTTTGAGACTCAACTCTGGAATGGTGGTTTAAGCTGTGTTTTCAACCTGCACATTATCTGTGATGCAATACCAGCACACAGAATTCTTCATGCAGTCACAAGCAAGATCCTCAGTGCTTCCTGTGTTTCACAGCAGATGAGTGGCTGTGTTGAGCATGTTGTTGCTGAGTAATTGGTGCCTAGGAGAGGAAGAGTGAGTGGAGATGACAAGAAAGAAAATATGAAACAACCATGATTAAGGGCTAAAATTTCAAAAATTCTCCAGTTGTGCAGTTGGGGCAAGACCTTCAAAGAAGTTCAGCTTCAAACCAAGCAGTGAATTCTGAGAGTCCTCAAAACCCAGCAGCTGCTACTGAGATCACTGAGGCTATTCATAAATGCAGGGATCTGCTTGTGCCAATCACAGAGGAGCTGAACCCGTGCTGAGCTCGGATGTAGCAAACTTTACAAGACAATTGGGGTGAGGAAAAAAAATTAGTATCCACAGCAACAACATGCAATTATAGACTTAAAATAAGTGTGAAGCTTCGTGGCTCAAGCCCAACACATTCTAGAAAAACAATGATTATGTTTTCACTTCCTGTGTGCCTTAAGTAGGGTATTAGCTTGCAGGAAGAGAGGGTGCTGGTTTGGAGGTTTATGGCTAGGACATACATCCAAAGTAATTGTGGCTCAGAGTGAATACATGCTAAGTTTATTTTAAATAAGATAGATGGGCGACTGACAGCCAGGGTCTGGTTGAAAAGTGACATTATTTGTGGAGACAGTCTATTGTATTGCAGCAAAAGAGAATTCCATCTTCTATTAATAGTGGCCAGTGGGAATTCATGCTGAGAGTTTTACTTTACTGACATGCCCATTTCATTAAAAGTTTCTTCATCCAGATCCTTTCTTCAGTTTTCAGAGTAACTCTTAGTGTATGTGAGCAAGCAAAAGGATTGTCTGGAAAGGATCCTGCTACTACTGATTTTGAGCAGGGATTCTCAAGTACTACATACAGATGAGATTTGTTTATACTAAACATAGCATGGCTTTACATGGCCTTGGAGCAGCCCTTGGGAGGGAGAAGGTGAGCCTGGGGTGCCACTGGAGGGCTCTGCCCAGGTGCTGGGGTCAGAATGTGAGGACACACTTGGTGAACAAAGACCCAGCTTGGGGTGCACCCTCATTCATCTTGAGGGCGGGCAGTAATGCGGGGTGTGCCAAAGTCCTCACTCTACCCAGCCCGGCCACTTGGCTCCCTCTCCAGTTAGTCTGAGGGCAAGCAGCCGACACTGCTCCACCCAAGGCAGGTGGCCTCTCCTATGGAAATGAGCCAATTAAAGGAGACTATAGAAGGGCACAATAGGCCAGCTTCTGAGGCCGAGGCTCAGCTATAGAATTGAAGATAGAGAGGTGCTGAACAGGAGAATTTTCAGCTGCGTAAATTTTGACCCAGCACATTAGTACTGTGGGTTAAAACAGAGGAGGGGATTTTGGCATGTGAATCTTTTTCATTTCTTAGAGTCCAAGTGCCAAGGATCAAACTGAGAAGTGTGAAGTAACCAAGCAGTTTTCTGTATATCTTTTTAACACCACTAATGAAGGCCTTTCCACATTATGGCCTGTGTCTATTCCAGCCCTGATTTTGTATCTACTTACAGGATTAGAAAGATTAAGTGCTAATTAAAGCACTGAGGATTAATAACTGCGACTTCTGCAATGCACATTTTTCTTAATCTTGTCTTTAATTCTAGTGGAGATTGGTCCATGTTACAAAGCCAGAATTTGCCGAAGATTACTAAACACATAATAGAAGGTGCTGGGTATTAGTTTTCTTGTATACACTGAATAGGCATAACCCATTAGTCTAAAGAAGGAATTACAGGAATGGCAGGAAAAAGCATGCTTTGTTTCTGAAGAAAACAAAAAGCCATGTCTTCATTGTTCTATTGGAAGCACTATTAACCCAAATTTCACCCTTTTTACATTTTCAGGTCTGAACCTTCTCACTTGAGCATTGTAATATGTATACAAACTGCTAATTCAAAGCATATTCAACCACTACTGAAATTATACATAAAGTGATAACTAGGAACATGTGAAAACAGCAAACAGAGAAAAATTGGCCACTGTCATTCCACTGACTGTTGACTGGGGAAATCGTGGTGCTGTTCATTAGTGAGACACTTTCCTCGTTCTCACGTTAAAGCCAAGTTGCAACATACTAATAATCATATATTTGAAAATAAGTTTAGAACTATTTTGTTGCTTGAGGGGAACATTTAACAAATCAGCTCAATACAGCAGTTGTTCATGTGTAAAATATGGCCACGATCTTTTCCAGAGAAGAAAGACTTAGAGGAAGGTTTTCATTTCCAGCCAACAAAGAATTCAATTTGCATACAGGTGTTAGAGGGCTTCCCTCTGAATTCATGGATCACTGCTAGTTTCAGATGTCAGAACACAGAGATGGGTCAAAGGCACTGTGAGATGACTTGCAGCTAGTTAAAGGAGTCTGAGGTCAGGGCTCTTAACATCAGCTCTCTTGTTTTCCATCAAGCGACACCAGATGTACCAGGATCTTGTTCAATTACATTATTTCCCACTTCAGCTAAAGGAGAAGGTTGGTTTCTGCACAAGGAGACTGTCTACAATGCTTTTTGGGTTATTCTAGGAGAGAACAGCTTCCCATCTCTGGGTGGAGGATGGGATCCACCTGCTTAAAAGCACAGAGCAAAGATCACCCACTAGGATCGAGAAGGCGCAAGAAGGAGTTGGCATAGCATGGTCCTTCCCCATGTCTGAAAGGCTCTGAAGCAGTATTGCTTCCCTTCACAAAACAAAACTGTGCAACAGTCCCTTCCAAGGCAGCACAGGCCAAAAACTGGTTCCTTGTTTCATTGAGAAGGCAGTTAAGCTTTGGTTTGTTCCTCATCTTTTGTTGCCTGAATGGTTTAGAAAAGGCATAGTTCAGCTGTGGCAAGTCTGTTGTTCTCTCTCCACCCTCATAAAGAATTACTAGATACACTTTCTTGGATTGCATTTAATGCAGAGGTACCTTGTTCAAAAGAAACCAGAGTCTGCAGAAGGTCAGGGACACTTTGGAGCAGGAAACTCTTATGTGTATGTGCCTGGTTTTCAGGAGATCTGCCCAAGATTTTGTTAAGATTGTGGAGGACCTGCAAAGAGTCAAGTTACTTGATCCCTGTGTAATGAAATGATCAGGTAAAAAGTCTAAGATCCCTAAAGAGTTTTCCTTCTTCAGATCTCCAACTGTGTGTGACCAGAGGCAATCTTCTCTCTGTTAAACCAGCTCTTAGCAGACAATTCCCCGAGAATTACTGATGCTTAATAAATTGTCAGGTCTGCTTGTTCAAAACAGTTTAGCATTCAAAGGGCTCTCTGCACAAGACTGTCTGAAAACCATCTTGAGTATAAGAAAAGCCCTTCTCCAGAAGTCTTTAGAGAAAACCTGGAAGGAGAAACAGGGAATGGGAGCAAATACTGAAGCAATGATTGCTGATTAACATACTGTTAGGCCACCTTTTAGAAACGGACTGCGACTGTCTTGCAGAAATCCTGTTTGAGCTCAACCCTGTTACATATTTCAGGAAAACAGACATTTTCTGTCCCCTTCTGCACTCAAACACCAAAGTATCCATGACCAAACCGTGGCCGCTTCATTCTTGGTCCAAGAAGAAATCCTTGCAAGTGTCAAATATATTTTTCTGTACAACAAAACTCAGAGAAACTAATTTCTTAAGCCAAGTCCTTATTCTAATTCTGTACCACATAAAATTACCATGAGGTGATGAGGATCTTTAGAGGCACACACCCAATGTCTGTAGCTTGCTAGGACATTGGAGTGAAATACAGACCCACCACACCTGGTAGCTGTCTGTTGTGGCTGTTCTGGAACACATGTATTTTAACAAATTGTACTTTACTAATTGTACTTCAAGAAGGGATTGGAATAACAAGGGGTTGCACCTGACTTCACAAGTGTGTTATAGCCCTGGATACCTATGACTGATTTTTAAAGGTTAACATTTCTAAACAATATATTTTCCCCCCAATTTCTGTGTAATGCCTTGGTCTCTTCTCACACTTCTTTAAAAAGCACTTGCATTCATACATCTCGGTCATACAACTCAAGCACCTTCCGTTAAGTGTAATTTTTGCCTCAGACAAAAGATCAGGCAAGTGTTTTTCCGCAGGTCACTCCAGCATCTCTGCACCCCTCCCTGCCAGCATCCCTGAGCGCGGCGCGGCGCTTCACCGCTTCACCACCAGAGAGCGCTGCCTGAATGCCTTTGAAAGATTTTTATGTCAAATTTAAATTAAAAAAAAAAACCACCACCTTGAAAACCTTGTTATTTAGAAAAGGTAATGCAGTTGTGACATGAAAGAAGAGGAACTATTGAAAGACTGCTATAAAATGCAATGCCTCATATCTTTGCACCACTTCAATTCTAGTCTCATCCAATCTTGTACAGTCTGGTACAACAGCACAAATTAAGCTTTGTTGATTTAATCAAACAAAGCCGTCTTGAATCAAAGTGCTTATGCCAGCTATTGAGATCCACAGTACAACTCTGATGGAGAAGAAAAGCAAACTGGATTTTTACAGCTAACTAAGAACACCTAGTGATACATGATACCGCTTAGGATAGAGCATAATGGTTTACAAAATTACAAAAAATTATTACAAAATTAGTGTCCATTCATACTTATCCTAAGGCTCTGTCTCTTCAAAAACACAACTTCTGCTTTAACACTGATTCATCTTTAGGTTTTCTTCTCTTTTTAATATGGATTTCTATCCTAGTTTTGCTTTTCAGCACCTCCTTTTGTTTACAACAGGTCTTTGCTTTCCCCCTAGTTGTGTCCAATGCCTTTCCATCACACGTTGTCATGTATCCTGACACATACATTGCATGCACAGTAATGCACAAACGTGCATCTGCATTTCCCATTAAATGAGGGGTTTAAAGCTATTCTTGGGTCCAGACTCGTCCTTTTCAGACTGGAGCTGAGCTTACAATTCTCTGGAAGGGAAAAGCCAAAGTAAGCTCTTTAACTTAAACCCCAGCTTCTGATCCGTGAGCTCTAGCCAGATTGGCCGTGAGAAAGCTCAAGTATGATCTCACTTAGTTCCGGGACTGGCTTTCCAAGGCAGAGCGCGCATTCACAAAGCTAGAGCTGAGCTACAGCCAGGCACAGCAAGGCACTACCGGACTGGGGCCGAGTTTGCTGTGCTAGAGGTCTGCTGCACAGTATCCTAAAGACCTTAACAACCAAAGTAAAAATACGTTTACCTATGGATTTTATCATGGAAATGACAAAATTCCAGAGGCCTGACTTGCTTTCACAGCATTGGGGCTTGGCAGTCCTAGCCACAGATAACTTCCCATCCAATTACCAGAACTCAAAGTAGCACACAGGCCTCACATGATGCCAATGTATCACTCTTCTAGACATGTGCATTCTACTCAATAATGAGAAACCTAAATTAACATGGCTATATTAAGTGCCCTGTTATCAAGTTTGTCAGTGAAGAACTAGTCAATGCAACCAGTGGCACCTAGAGAATTTTGGTTCACCCTACAGTAGACACTTAACATTTGGTATCATACACAGATACCTGAATTCATGTGTCTCATGAGCCTGAGTGTGAGCAGAATTCCCCTCTCTTCCCTCAGTGCTTTAAAAAGGGTAACTTTCAGGAACCTTAGTTCAGAGAATTACACTGTCAGACACAGGCAGAACCCAACCCAGCCTCTGGAGCTCCACCTCCATTTTGCCACTTCATTCCAGCCTACTTCCAAGATCGAGTAGAGAGCTTATTTTTCTTCTTTCCGTAACAGTCAAAATACCCTTTGTGTTTGAAAACGGCAGATAAACAGATCGATCACAGGTCTCAGCTGTGTTCTTTGCCAGAACTGGGCTACATTTGTGACGTAAGAGGAGGTTATCCTGCTCAGGAGGTGAGTATGGCATATAATTTGTTTTCCCCACATGCACAAGCATCTGTTGAAGATGATAAACTGATGAAGTGCACATGACCTCCACTGTTCTAGAAAGTCAGATCTTCTCTTGTACACAGGACCCGCTCTTTCAGGAATGCATTTCTGACTAACCTATTTGCAGTGACAGTCTGTCAAACCAGAATGTGAAAACATCTCATTTTACTGATGAAGTAGTTTCTATTTCACAAAAGAATAACAACATTCCTGACACTGAACAGCAAAGCCAGAAAGCTCACAGCCTTTCTCTTTCTTGCAGCCCCCAGTTTCTGAGGGGACCCAGATCAGAGGAGTATCTCCCTTCTCTGAGATTTTACCTCCTGGCCCATTAAAGAGCAGAACAGTAAGCTGGACATGAGGCAGGCATCTAGCAGAGCCTGAACGTGCAGCCTGTTTTCCTGTCTGAAAAGGTGGGTTGCAGGCAGTCACACAGAGCTCCTCCCACTGCTGCACAGCAGTGAGGGATCCGTGCAGGGCAGAGGCCAGGCCATGGCTTTTCTGTTTTCTCCTAGATGTACCTTCAGCAAACAGCAGGTCTGCAGTGCTTTGGAGGGTCCAGAGGGTCCAACCACAGAAGGCTACATGGAGCTGCCACTCCTGAGGTGATGTGAGTGTCTCTGCACAGTGAAAACAGGTGTCCCAGAGACCTCTGAAAAAAGATTTGGCATGGTCTAGGTCTTAATCAACTCCAGAATGGAAAAAGCAGCACAAGTAAAATGTCTCTCAATTCCCACAAATACCTAAATCCAAGTCAATTATAGCAGGAAGAGGGGGAAAGTAAAGAGAACATTTTTTTCTCAGGCTCCAGAGCCAAGATCTGTGTGTTTTTGAAGTCATCCTGCAAGGAAGGAAAGAAAAGGCTGAAGCTGTGACCTAAATAAAGCAAAAGAACTAGGTACTTGTGATCAAAGGATTGAATGATGCATATACACATCCTTAAATAATAGAGTTGGTGGGGGAAATGACATGTCATTATTTCTTGGAAATAAAGCAAATTACCTGTTCTGAAAAGAGGAGTTAATCTGTTTCTTATACGGTGAAGAATAATGCCACACTATTTCTTCTAAAATTAGCAGCTGACAAGCTGAGACTTCAGTGCGCAAAGCATCTGGCTCTCTGGCACCACATGGACTTAACAGAGTGAGCCCTTCCTTTTCCAGTTTTATAAGGTTTGCTGGGCAATAGCCATTGCCACAAAGAACATTCACTGAGCTCCAGAACAGCAGCAGGTTTAAAGTACCTCAGAGTTTCTTCCTTGCTCTCTAGAGAAGCAAATGCGGAAAACCTGAAAAGGACATTCTGAAAAAGCTGAGGAACTCTGAATAGACTCAAAGTCCTCTTTTCACCCATCTTTCCAACCAGCTGTACCCTTCACTAGTTGTCTTCCAAACAGGAAGCAAGCATGGGACAATCTCAACCTAAAATTCTTCATTTTGACATTTCCAGTATGTAAGGCAGGTAGCGAAAAGAGTGAATTCTGAACGCTAAAGTCAGACTCATCCAAGTAAATAAGAAGTTTCTAGTTTTCTATTCTCCAACTCTAAGGCTTCAGATGCTGAATAACTGAGCCCATAATCGTAGTAGTGGCTGAACAATTTATCTTGAAAAGATAATGGCTATATTTTATCACATGAATGCATAGAAAGAGTGTAGAGACTTCTCTAAACTGCTCTCCTGAGGAATTTCTCTCTCTGCTGTTCGTGTTTAGAGCGACAGTATGAAGGGCTCAGCATTCATAAAGAGGCTTGGGAGACTGAAAACCTGAGAATTTATTCCTATCAGACCTGGGAGACCAAAATCACAGGGCTTATCTACCCCCTAGAGAATTTCCAATTAAATAGACTTTCAATGGAATAACCAAACTTTCCCAAATCTCCTTTACTGATATACAGCCATAATCATATCCAAGTTATGTGCAGAGAATTCCCTAGCAGCAGATTGGAAAGAAAATATAAGTTACACTTCCTCTCCCTCACACATCTGAAGGAAGTGATTGGGTGATATTTTCTCTATGTTTAAATATGTAAAACACCACTACTGCTGATGTTTTTTCCTTGGCTGTGATGACACAGAGAATAGGAAAAATCCAGTTACCAAAACCACATATTTGACCTCTTCCACCACAGTTTTGGCCCAGGCAGTTTAAGGGGCAAGATGTTTTATGTTTGCACTTATCTTCTTTCACACAAATGAGGAACAAGTGACGTTCCTTTGTGCTGGGAGGACCAATCCAAACCACACTGCCTCTCTGCTCATTGTCCTGACTGCAAGGCTCCACAGCATCACACTGTTGTTAGGGGTTTTTTCCCTTGAAGGGTAAGTCGTCTTGTCTAGCCAAGAAAAGGATTTTGTAATAGCTGAAGAGCTCCTTGGGAAAAAAGCAAGAAGACCTTACTGAAAGAAGATGCTTCCTCAAGTGAGACTGTCCTGTTCAGAAAGACAGGTCAGCTCATGAGTGTTGGGGTTGCGAGGGAGGCAAACACAAAGCCATGTCTCAAATACCCCATTGCACTGGATAAAAGCCATGTGTCAGAGAGGAAGGATGCCCTCTCCATCTGATCTAACAATGAATTCATGGTAATGCTCTGGGGTTGAGCATTAACTGGTCTTAATCAAGGAAGACGAGGACTCAGGGCCAAAACCCATTTTCTTGAGACTTCAGCAGCCCACAGAGAGAGAAGCAGAAATGAGCTGGACTGACCAAGGGAGGCTTCTGAGACAGCTTCTTCCTACGAGCAGGCAAAGCTCTCTGGACACACTTCTCAAGGAGCATCATCCAAGCAAAAGGGCTGTCTGTGTTTGAAGACTATTTCAGTCCACAGATGACCAGCGTAAACTTGTGCTCCAGGGAAGTAGAATCTGAGCATCTAGCTCAGCAGTTTCTATTTCTGGTTCCTAAGGCAGCTGCCTTCCTAAGGCAGACCTGGTAACCCAGTTGCAGAAAAAAAAGCTGGCTCCATTTATCACTCTATTTTCCCTGACAGTAACTTATATTTAGACAGATTTACCACCACCACCACCTTTTGAACCTACCTGAGTGTTTTTCTTCTCTGAATGAAGCCTGGTAAAGTTCTACACTATCTTCTGCAGAAAACTACTTGGTTGTTGAACTTTTCTTGATCTTTCATTGCTAACAGCAAAAATTATGGTCAAGACTGATATGATTTTTTCCTCTTCTATCCGCTTTGTTCTAGTGCAGAGACAACATCAGGCTAATGCACAGTTTTGCATTCAGTTTAAATGATCTGCAATCAGCATCCTGCAGTACAACACTGCCAGGTCAGCACCCCCTGCCACTCTGTGTATTTACTTATCAACGAGAGAGCCAAACAGCCAACAAACAGCTCCATGAGTACAGATGCCAGCATGATGTCCCCAGAGAGAAGGCAGGACTGTCCACATCAGAGTATGCAAACCTCCTTTTTTAGTACATGGAGCTAATCTGCAACTTCTTAAGTTTCACCTACCGCAGGGTGACACAATTACACTGACTAAACAACTGAGGGCAACTTTCCAACAATGCCTCTTTACAAAGCACAGAATGAATAACTTCCTTGAGAAAGCAAAAGAAAAAAAAATTGAAGCACTATTTTAATTATATTCATAATGATTTATTTGGAAAAATGTTCTCATTAAACTGCTACCTGAGCACAACCCATTGTAAGTCAGAAGTAGTCTGGTTCCACCCGCATTTAAAGTGATTTTTATAATTATTCTCATCAGAACAGCCACTAATCACATAAACAAAACCTGTCTTGCAGAAAATACATGATAAGCAGCTATGTTATGACTTACTATTATTTTTATTACATTCTTTAACTCAAATGCAAATTTTCTATTAATTTTTTTTTTAAAAACCCATAAATCTTACCTTCAGATTGATGCGTGGCAAGAGGTGTCTGCGTCTCCTTGGAGTATGATACCACCTCCCGAGGTAAGAAATCAACCTGGGTGATCTTTGACACCCCTAGTTTGTGCAGTCTGCGTCTAAGGTGGAATACATGACATCAAAAGGTTAGTCATGTTACGTGTAAACTGGCAGCAGGAACAAATGTTTGCTGTTGTGAACAAGACAAAAAAATACTTCAGTGTTTGTTAAGATGAAACACAACAC
Source organism: Oreocharis arfaki (assembly GCA_013398015.1). Lineage (NCBI taxonomy): Eukaryota > Metazoa > Chordata > Aves > Passeriformes > Paramythiidae > Oreocharis > Oreocharis arfaki. The sequence continues at coordinate 221,897 of VZRR01000645.1, read as the reverse complement.
AGTATGCATGAGAAGTACCTAACTGCAGTGAAGAAAATTAACCTGGGAACCATTTGCCAAAATAAAGTTCAGTTGTTGAACCTCTAGATCATGCTGCTGAGAGGGACTGTAAGTGGGAGAGAGAAACGGTCTGCTTGTGCCCCTTTTAACATGCAACAAAATTCTCTTCCATACGATCATTACTGTGATATTCTGCCAGCTCAAAGGAGGCTCATCCTCAGCCTGGGATACACAGTTGTGGAAAGGGTACAGTGGGTTTAAACCAGGATGGATTAGGACTGCCAATGTCCAGCTGGGAGCAATAACAGAGTCTTTAACTGGCAAGGTGGGTAATTCCTATAAAGAAGGAGATTCTGCCTTCCACAGGAGTCGTTAATAGTGGCATTGATGTAGGTTTATGATTAGTGGAGTCCTAATGCAAGGGCTGGAGGAGAGCTAAAACACAACCAGAGAAGGGCCAGCATAACCTTCTATTTTGTCTACTTCCCTTACTTTAAATAAACTGCATGAAATAAATCAGTGAAGCAAACTAATTGTAAGTGGGTAAAACAAAAAGAAGAGAGACAGCTGAGCATGGTCATGAACACTTTCAGTTCTACACAGTTCACTCAGCAGTGGGGGCAAAAAACAGTTTATTTCCTGAATATTATTTGACTGCAGGGAGTGAAGAACATACAAATGGTAACTTGGAAGTGTTTTACAGGAAAAAATGCCAATTTTCAGCAGAGAAAAGGATGCAAACGTAATAAACACATGAACTAAGTAAGGCCAGTTACCTAAATCAAGAAATGTGAGCATGCTTGTGCATTTATGGGGAAATAAACTCCTGGACACAATGTTTCTCAACTTGTCATGTTATTGGAGAGAACAATTTGGAAAAGCAGAAAATTCTTACACATTATCCATATCCTCTTCAATTTTCAGAACCACAGAAGTCAAGGGGGTTTTGATCTAATTAATTTACAGTGGTTTGGGTATTCAATTAAGATTGATGTCTGAAAGGAAATGGGAGTCTCAAAAGGAAACTGTCATCATAGGATAGCGCCTACTGAACTTTTCAGCTGATTAACGCTACATCAGCTATATTTTTTTCTAATCTATTTTACTGCCCGAGTTGTTATTAAGCTGACTGCAATTACATTCAGCAGATAATCAGTACAAATCAGCTGTATTGTGTAACAAACCACTAGAGCAGAAACAGTTATTGTAGCTCTGAGCCTTTCCTCTTTTCAAAGGAGAGAAATTAACAAGTCTCCCTCCTTACAACCATCTCTGACTTCGCCAACATAAACAAAATCTACAATTGTCCAAAAACTCTACAGAAAAATTTCTACCTCATTACTGAGGGCAGAAAAGTTTCTTCAGCTAGCAAAAGCTTTAGTAGTTTTACACTTCTGTAGCTGCTTTAACTTACGGTCTGTGTGAATCCAACCTTCAGTAAATATTTCACCCCACCAAACTCTCGTGTGCTTTTCCCTCCCTCAGCACCAGAAGTGCAATCTCTCTTGCCTACTCGGTCAGTTTGACTTCCCTATGTAACCAGGCCCCTGCTGCCCCAGGCTACTCTTTCCATTTACTGAGGTTCTTAAGCCTTTGCACTGAGAATCTCTTAACAGTGGTCTTGGTTAAGTACAATCCCTAATTAATTATGTGTCTAATCTGGACCTAATTAGATCCTCACTTAACTCTAAACCAGTTTCACATAAGGTCACTCTTTATCTCCTGGACTGCCTGAGGAAGGGGAACATGATCCTAGCGGAGAGCAGGATTTAACCCCTAGTTGGGTGAATTGAACCTCTTTGTACACAGTATCCCAAATGTGAGCTACTTCCCAGAGCACCGTCCTGAGACAACACAAGGAATTTTTCATCTGAAACACCTCCAATTCAGGAATTGCTGGTGCCTGTACAAATGCCTTGTGCCACCCATATTCTGGTGATTACTAGTGAAGACTGGGAGGTCCTTCTTTATCTGCAGGAACGTGATCTATTGACTGCCTTTTGCCTGTGTCAAGCCACCTCTAATGGTTCTCACGTTACTAAAAGCTGGCCTAGCCTTTGGTCCCAAGCACCTAGGGACAACTGGAGCATCCTTTCAGTATCTGGACTCTACCAGATATGGGCCATAATGTTCTAGTCTCTAGTTCTTGTTAGGGCAACACTAAATGGTTTATTGTTTTCCCAACCCCATTTTTCATCTGAGGTGCTCATAATTCTCATAAATTCAATGAATATTCATCTTAGAGAGCACATAAGTTTTGAAGGATTCCTTTCCAAACTGCCAATGGGATGCCAGTAGGAGGATAGGGACTAAAATCCATGCATTAAAATTGCTTATTCTGTCCATAGGTATCACAAGAAAGATGTATCTGCTAGAAGTGTTTTGCTACACACATCATTTAATTCCTGACTGCAGGATTTCTTTTGCATTGGTTTTGTTGGGTTTTTTTTCCCTAGTCTCAGGACACCAGAGGAAAGTTTAATTCTGCCTTGGGTTTGAAGACAGTTTTCTTTCAAAAGGGGCAGGACTTCAATTAAAATGTATATTGTGGATTTGCTCTTTGGCATGCTTCTTTTCTGTCTTTGCACTGACTGCTAGTAAATGATTGAAGCCCTGTAGCTACATACAGGGTTATCTTTTCATGAGTCAAATAAAGGAACTTGCCTTGCACAGCTGTTTGAGAACCTTTGCTCCTAGGAGTGCTCATCTTTTAATCCAAACTTCTGTAAAAAAAGCAGCTGGGATTTCTAAAAGGTTTCTGTAGGTTAAAATAGCTCAAAAAACTCTACCTTTTTGGTACAGCCCAGGTAAAGTTGTAGAAGTGTGACCTATTTGAAGTCACGCTCACATGAAAACTACAAACATTCCCAGAAGTTCTGGATATGCAGAAATATTTCTGTTTAGAAAGCTCTCTGAATACTTTCCTTCTGATCTTTCCCAGTGAATAAACCTAACACATCTAACTGCAGCTGGGAGCACTGTCAATCAGCAGCTAAAGGGAAGTTGTTGTTTTTCTTACAGAATGGTGAATGAAGTAGCACATGAACAAGTAAAAGCATGAGACACTTGCCTGGAGACTCAAAACAGGCAACCCTATAAGTTCATTGGTAGAACAAATTTTTCAATGTCGTGATTTGGTTTTGCCTATGACTCATGCTCTGAAGAACTTGAAGTACTGCTACCTATCCTTTTAGAGGAACAGTTATCCTAAATACCTCTGCAGGAAAGCACTTCTACATCATTTAAATTAACTATTTTTTCACTTATATGGGGTAAAGAAGTTCCATCCCAAACTAGAAAATATTAATTTTAGCTTTATTAAAATTTTAAAGACACTTGATAGGCCTGAACTCAACTAAGATGGCAATTATTCTCGTACTGTGATCATACTTAAGTGCACAATTTTAAACACATACACAGCTCCTAAGGGAAAAGGGGACATTGCTACTGCATGTGGAAACAGCATAACTATAGCAGGCAGAAAGGAGAGGTAAAAGTATCTTGCAAATGATTCAGAGAGAACAGTCTGAATCAACAGGTACAAACAAGATCAATGTAACTATACATGCACATACGTGCCACAATAATAACATTTCATCTGAAATGAAATAGCTATTCGTATTGTGTTTCAGGCAACAGAAATAGCAATTTATCTTTTCATAAGCTTGTTTAAATAGTTGGGGTTTTCTTCCACAAAGATGACTTTGCTGAAGCTTCTTATTTATGAAACTAGAAAAAGGAAACTTAAATTATGGTCTTTTCGAGTCAGGAAAGCAAATGAAAATCACATACAACCAGCTCAACTAGGAAGCATTTTCAACATAATTCTTGAAAAGAAATGATAACAAAAAGAGCTGACATATACCCAAGTTCAGAGTCAGACTGGAGTTGCAGCACTGAGGGGTCTGTGTCCCATTGCAAGGTCCTAGGGTGGTAATCAGCCGTGCAGCACGAAGGGGAGGGAAAAAAAGAACACACAGAATTAACTGAAAGGATGAACAAAACCCCATCTCCTTAGTTACATGCTCTATGTAGTACATTCAACCTCCAAGTGCAAGCAACAGCCACCATGTGTCAAACAAGGTTTGTACGTCAAACTGAGGGCAGGCAATTTATTAAAATTATGTATTACTGATAAACAAAGGAAAGAAGCTGAATTTTCTGTCACATATTGATTAATGAAACATGGGGTGGGGTTTTTTTTCCTTTTCCTGAAAAACTTCCAACTCTTTAACTTAGGTTGATGGATTCACAATAATCTGTAAAATCTGCAGACACAATGTATTTATGTTTTTAGGATAAGGTAGACTGAGCACTCGCCATGATCTCTGCCGAAGAGTTTATCCCTTCACACACTCCTGAGATAGACAGCAATCCATCCTGGACAACACTGCTCTGGGCATGAGCATCACATAGTGCATATGACAACAAATGGCACACTGATAGCAGCTCTGACATACTCTGAGGGCATCTGGGACAAACAAATAAATTCTTCTTCTTTTCCTCCAGACAAAATTCCTGGGGAAGAGGGCAATAATATATCTGGGAAAATCAGATCTATTACAATCTCTTAATGGACTGCTGTCAGATGAGGCTATCACCAAATGCACAAATGTTCCAGAGGTGTGGTCTGAAGTGAAGGTGTTGCTCCTTGCATTGCAGTGCAGCTTGCCATGGTACCAGCTCCAAAACACCTTGCAAACATTCACAGAGCCTTTACAGAGTCTTGTGAAATATTCAGAATCTTCCAATTTATAAATACAAAAATTGACATATTGAGGCCAGCATTTGCAAAAATGCCTGCTCCTTCCCTGTCTTAATTTTACTTTATTTTGCAACACTCAGGAAGACACATCTTACATGCAAGAAAACTGCTGGAATCCATGACGGAATCAGGAACATACCTTCGGCTTCTGAGCACCTTCTCCCATAGTATGAACACTAGATTATGCATTGCTCTCACTAGCAAAGGCTAAAGCAAAGGAAGGTGCTCCTTCACTAAGCATGCAAGTCATGAAGACACGCTGGATAATGATAGTTGTCAAAAATTAAAAACTCCCCTAATTTCTTCAGAATACAAATTCTGAGGATATAGAGATCATAATATTACCAGGGTCAGCCAAAACCAGCCACATAATCAGCTGTGCTCGATATACACAAGCACTTCTGCAACAATAGCAACCTCTGCCAATGAATCACTGATATAAACTAACAAGTTACTGTATTAGGTTAGAAATAGATCTCTTAAAGCCAAATACCTATTCTGCCTCCTGTTCTTAGTAAATCCACCCATTCTATTATCAGTGCTAACTCACTCTCCGGAGAGACAGACAAGGGCATGTGCTGCACTCCTGTTGTTCCAGAATGAAAAAAATCAATCTCAACACCCTTTGCATACAAAAAGAAGGAAAAACTGTAATGCAAAGCTGCCTTCTCATGCAACATAAGGGCACTCATTTCCCTCAATTTCTTATGATCCATAGCAATGTTTATCAGGATAAAAGACTTCATACTGACACAGAAAGGCTTCTCCAAAACTAGACTATATTACAAAAGGTCAGAGATAAAATAATACATCAATAAAGAACAGATTTTTCCCTTCTAACTTGGCTGCAGCATAAGTACAGTGGAAAACGGACATAAGATCTGAATGCCTGATTCAAGGCAAAGGCATCAATGACTAATGCATTATAGATACTCCATTAAAAATGCTATCTGTGTGAAGATTACTCTTGTAATGTCACCAAGGTCAGTAGCATATATTAGGACTCGCTATATAAGTGCCAGTTCGTAATTTTATTGCTGCCTAAGGGCTACTTATACATTCATGTCCAGGTTTTCCAAACTCTTAAAAGAAAATACACACAACTCATCTCAGTTTCCTCCCCCCAACATTAATTTTCAAACCTACAGAATTTATAGGGGGATAAAGGATATTTCATCAGAAAGAACACCATTACCATTTGATTAAATCAAGAACTTGCTACAAGTCTCCAGAAGTATGGTCCTTATGTTCCACCTCTAAGAATCCAGGCCAGGTCACAAGAGAGGGCACCTTTACCTGGTACCCAGACAAAAATGCCAAAATAAAATAACTTTAGAGATCTCCCACACTCAAGACAGCACTCAAATCCCAAAAATATGAGAAGAGCAACACTTATGGTTCAGGCCACCACATGCAGACACATAGGAGAGGCATGTTCTTCCCTTACTATTTATTATCTGGATTCTGACATACAGCCTTCACCACTCTGGACACTGATACATACTTTTAATACCAATTCTCCTTGACTCCTGATTATATATGCTTTCAACAGCTTTAGTGCATCTGCAAAACATTTCCTAGATTTGTGCTCCACTGTGCAATGCTGTGTTACCACTCGCACAGGCACGAGAACTACATGAGGAAGCAATCTGCTGAGTTGTCCTCTCCAGCTTGGCTGGGCAATGCTATCAGAGAAAATGAGGCTGCAGGTAGCAAATCTTCAGATTTCAAATCTCTTGCCCTGGGAGACAGAACACAAGCGGCTACACTCATGTAGTGAAGGCTGGAGAGCACCGGGAGTGACTCTGTTTCAAGGAACGCTATTGATTTGTTCTTTGTCTCTTCCTGGCACCTGAAGAATGTCATCAGATCGAAATGAAAGTGAGTGAACAGTAAAGATGTAATCTGGACCTGCAATTTAGCCAGTTTCCATGGCAATAACATCAAAAAAGAAATAAATAGATTCTTTGAGGATTAGCAACCCAAAAATTATGTTGAATAGCCTGTGCTGTCATCCTGACTAGAAAATTAAAGCTAATCTGTTGTGATGAACAGACATTGCATATGACATTCCTTGATCATATGGATGAGCATCACAATTATGCTTGTTCTCCTGTGGACACTTCCCAGTGGGGGTTTTGAAATGCCACTGGATCTCAGGAGAAAAGGGGTTGCCATCTTTTTCCAACTAGTGCATGAGTTCCTCCTCCACGCACTTCCCCATGAAGAAAAGGATTAGGTGCTGTTGCTCTTCTTTTTTCTTTCTTACTTCTTCATAATAGCAAACTGCAATGGCTTGACTTCAAGTCACTCAGAGACAGAGGCAGAGGAGGTAATGTCACAGACCCTGAGGATATATGCATGCCCTAGGAGTCAGCAGCCAGGCAGAGGTGCTCCCACTCCGGACCCTTTCAGAGAGCACAAGTTGGTCAAGGTTCCCCTAAATGCATTCAGTGGATTCTGGCATGGGTCTATGCAGAAGAGATGCAAAACATTTTAGTTGAACATTTTTAGGGGGAAAAGAGAGAAGCATTAGACTCAACAGGTGAAAGTAGTGGTCTATAGCAGTTTCCAGTCCTGCAGACTCCTCTCACGGGTGAAGAGAGTGACACAGGCATGGGAAGGACCCCCGGAAACCCACTGAACAGCACAGTCAGGGCTAAGCCAGATCAGTCTGTTTCTCCACCCAGGCAGCACTGACACTGTTTTAATTAGAACTACCCAACACTGTTTCAGAGCCGGCTGCTGTAATCAGTCTCTCACATAGTGGCAAACAATAGCCCTGTGTCATGGCCCACCCTCCTTTTACATGTTCAGTGCACACCAGCGGACCCTGGCTGACTGAAGGATGAAAAGCTGTATTACCAAATAACAGATTGTTCTACAGCAGCACAAAGGGAATGAGGGCTGTTAGACATGGCACTAAGAAGACAAGGTACAAGTGTTATTACCTCTCTTTAAACTGATCTGCTATCCTTTAGACAGGCATCTCAATAACCTATTTTTTCACAAATTTAGGACAGTATTAATGCTGGTGCTGTTGCAGCTCTTACTACTGAAGAAGTACGAGATAATATCAACACATCATCTTTTAGTAACCTGTAGAAAGAAACCAACAAGAGGAAGAGGCCCAGATGTCATATATTTACTAAATATTTGGATGGTAAAACAACACTTATCTCATCCGAATTCAAGTCCAAAGCATTAGGCAGACATTAAGAGCACAGTTCTAAAAGGACAGAAAACCATTGCAAAATTTAAGGTGGGAGGAATTTGAACAGATGCATTCTCTTTTCCACAGCATTATTATTACCATGGAAAAACAGGCACTGCCATATGTTACAATGCTCTGTGTAACCTTACTTCCAGAAGATTTTATTCTGATTGCATAATGTCAATTATGTAGATTAAATACGTGGAAAATACTAAAATAAATAAACTAAAAATAAAATACTTGAAACCTTTTGGAAAATTCCCAACATCAGAATGCATTAATGAAGCATAGATTCTGACATCCAAAACTGTCTGGAATCCATGAGAACTTAGCTGATTTAAGCAACTCTGGGTCTGGCCTGAGCGGTAGTGTATGAAACACATAAGGCATCAGTTCCAATACATACACTTAGTAATCTGCCATCATAAAATGATATTTAATATCTGTAATCATGGTCGTATCGCAAAAGAACTTGGCTCTGGGTAAGTGCCCCAACCCAACACTTTTCATGTGCAACATACTGACAGATTAGTTGACTCTGCTTCCCTGCAGCCAAAATCAAATCCTCCCTCGTCTGTTGCTGATGCTGCAGAACATGTGTTCTGCGTGACTGCTTTTCTCCCCCGACTCCCCTTTCTCAGGTCAAGAGCAACCAGGCCTGAAAACCCATGCTTTTGAAAAAAAGGCTACTCACAGGAATAACAGCAAACTCTGCTTTCCCAGGGCCTTCTTGCAGAGCAGAAACCTCGTTGCAGAATTGCAAACCACACCTTCAGGCAGAACTGGAGGAAAGCAAACACCGTATTCTGGCATCTCCTGTCACCAAGAGCTACTGTGCTCTCCCAGACCAGGAGAAAACTGCACTGACAGTGTACTGAGACCCGAGGTATCTGCTGAACTGAGATATCCATATGTGCTCCTAATGGAACACCATTAGATCTGACAAGCCTCAAACCAAGCATCTCCCCTTGCAGCAATAACAACGTCCTAAAATGACCCTTCATATGGGAAATAGCAATGCCCTCCTAACCCTAAAATTCAGTGACGGACTGTGCCATGACTCCACAGATTAGGCTGTGCCAGGGTTTTTCAGTGATCAAAGGCCAATCCACTAAGCAGAGCACAGACTGTTACTAAACTGAAGCAAAGAGACCAGAAATGAAGCTGGGACTCATCCAGAGCATATGGACTCACCTATCCCGTAGGAAATCTCAAGGTACCTTTGCTTACTAGAGCAATGTTTCTAAAATGATGTTAAAGTGACTAGTCTCACTCTCCCCATCTATGGTAGGAGGGGGAGATACCTCCTTGATGTTGCTGGAGGTATTTACACAATCTTCAACCACCTAAAGGAAGGGCTCCACCAGTGAAACATTACCATGGACTCCTTCCATACAAACAGAAAGGCAGGAGATTGCTCCATGCAGCAGTTCCAAACACTCAACTTAGACTCCACTTGTGAGTAGGTATTAGAGGTAGATGGTATCTTAACTGTTCACTCACTTTCACTTTGATCTGCTGAGAAATAGGTAAGGAAGCAATCAGCTTCTACTTGAGAGCCTCCAGGCTTCAATCTGCTTCATGCTTTCTTTTCTTTTCTTCAAACTTCAAATGCAACTAGCAAAAGAAGTGAATTAGGAAATTAAGAAAAAGGAGCTAACCAACAAGCCCAATACAATTCTCGCTTCTGACTTCGATGTAAGGAGGAGCCTCATGTTTAAAATAACAATTTTAACCCTGGATTACAATTTCCAAAAGATTCAGAATTACTTACATTAAGAACTGTGCACCTTCACGCCGAGGGCACACTGAAAAACACATTATACCCAAGTCATACAATCTTTAAAAAAACTGGATGCAACAATTGTGAGGTAAGAGACGTATTTTAAATTCACCAACAAAATAAAATGCTAAGATGTGTATGAATGCATTTTTTCAATATGAAATCAAATATTGTCAGCAAACTCCAATCCAGTATTAATTGCAATTTCAATGTGTAATACATCATGTATCTAGACTACTTTTTTTTGTCTGAATATTGCCAGAATGAATTTAAGGCTGCATAATTATTTAGCTACTTTACAGACTTCCACCTAGTTTGTTGTGTCAGTTTCTCCAAAGCTCCTTCCTTGCCGCTGATTAAATAGAAAATCTGAGCTAAGAAACTCTTGATGAGAAATTACTCCAGCTGCTTAAACACATATGTGTGTACAGATAAGCTGTTTATTTTTATTCCTTTCACTCTAGATTTTTATAATTTTCATTTTCTCCAGTATGATTTTCACTTTGTGATATTTCTGGTATATATGAAGTGTGTCTCCAAAACAAACTATATCAAAAAAAAGAAGATTCAAAGCTACTAGTCAGAGATGGAAAAGTACCACTTGCCTCAATGGATGGTTTGCATTTAACCCACTATTCTGCTGCCATCTGTGCTCTGTTTGGCAGATCTGTTCCATTTAGAAAGAATGGGCAAAAAGAAAATACCTTCCTTGTGCTACTTGTTTTCTGAAGCACATTATAAGCAAGATGGCTATCACCAGTTAGGGACAATTTGTGCCTCTCAACAAGACATTCACTTGTGCTCATAGAGCAGAAGTCTGCTCTGACTTCACTGTGTGGTCTTGTGTTCAGAGCTGGGCTGCTAATGCTAATCATAAAATAAAATGCCATATTACATTCAGAGAACAAGGAGTTTGGCACTGCTGCTGTAGCACAGCCAGAAGGTTTTGCTTGGGTTTGCATCTACACTTCCAAGCAGGCTGACACCTCTGACTTGCAGTCTTCACCATAAAAAGGGCAACTCTGACCTCCCTGAGAGCACAGCATTGTCTTTTAGCTGCCTGGCAACCGTAAGAGCCCTTTTCAGAATGGCATGAGCTTAAAACACTCTTTTTCTTTCTAAGGCATATTTATGAAAAATCATGGACAAATAATATTTAAAACACATGTATTTCAAAATTCTTCTTGAATTAAGGCTATGCTGCAGAATGGATTTAATAGTTTTCAAAAACCACTTGACTTTTAAATCATGATGAACAATTCTGGCAAGCCTGCAATGATAAAGACATCTCACAGGACCAACACCTTGCTGATTCCCATTTCACAGAATTCCACGAATTAAATCAGCATTTTTATTCACCCAATCTGTTGAACTTATCTGCTATATTTAAAGTCTGTCCTTTGATTCAGGTCTACATTACAGATCTCCTGGCAATGTCATACTCACACTTTATATTCTATAGCTACAGAAATCTTTTTCTGCAAATTTATGCAGGTTTATCAGGAGGGTCACTGTGGGCAGCAGGCTGGATCTGTGAGGACAGAAGGTCAAGTAGTTAGAACTGACACAGATTTACTCTGAGTGCCAGATACCAAAATGGTCATTTCGAAAGTGCAGTAATAAAAAACAGGTTCAGGGGGAAGGCACAAGTGCTTTTATTCCTTTAGCAAACCCTGAAAATTCTTTTTTCAAACACTATTTTCGTCTTGGTTTTATACTAAGAGTAAGTCTATGCAATAAGACAGAACTCAATGATCACAAATGTAAAGAAAGAACTTGGCAGAAGAAGTTTTATATACTATCAGCTCATGCAAATGCTTGAAAGTAACTGCAGTACTCGCATTAGGAGTCTTTGATCCAGACTCCATGGATATGCATATGAGGAAAGTTTCCTCATAAACTTCAAGGGGCTTTCAGTACAACTGCATAAAAGACAAAATCCCATTTAACAGCCAAATCTAGGAAAGGCAATCCATAACCTTTCAGAGGACTCAAAGAGGTAACACGAAGGTTGGAACCTACAACTTTTAGGTCTGGTATTATTCAGATGAAGAAGTAGGAAGATTTCACCAAATTTTCAATTTTGCTTTGGTACTAAAATCCAGTAACTACTAGCTGGAAGAAGAGCTAGTGTTTCCCTTCCTTTATACAGTTTATTTTGGGGCAGAAAAATCAAAATCATTCCAAAATAGGATGAGAGTTTTGCTACAACTAGGGTTGAAACAAGAACTCACTGTATGAGAGTTATCAAAAATCTTTCACATTAACAGTCAAAATGTCAAAAGTTCTCATGACCCAACGATCTGACTTTTAATAGACCAGCTCAGAAATTATTTTCTGAGTTTGAACTGTTAAAGTAACTAAGTATATCTAAAATTTATGAATCAAAATCAGTTTTAAATGGAAAACCATTCATTTTCATAGGTTCTGATGATGGAAAATTTTATATTGAATACTGGGACTGTTTAAAAACTCCTTGGGGGAAAAAAAAAAAAAGAAATGTAGCAGTATCTCACCAGTGGCAGCAATTCCCACTTTGAAGAAAAATCCTAAAAATTGCATTGCCAAAATAGTTACTCAAAGAATATTTTTATTTTTCCAGATAAAACATAAAATTGTGAATGGGAATTTTCTAAGGGTCTTTTTAATAGGCTAGAGAAGGAGAAAATGTCAATACGCACTAACTGTACCAGTTTAACTATGTTAAACAGTTTAACATAGGAGGTGATCTCACACAATTTAATTAAATCAAGATGAAATTCAGTGCAAGAGAACTGTGTAAGCTGAGCTGGCCTTAGCAAGTAAGTTGTTTTGTTTTAAGAGGATTAATGTTTTAGTCCCTAAAATCATCTGATTGTCAGACTAAATATATGATGATATGCCTGTAAATAACTGAAGAGAACTAAGTATAGCTGGGCTGATAACCTAAATGGTTAAGTGGGGCTCTACACATTAATATTATTTTCTTCTGGATGCAGCTGGGGCTCAGGTTTCCAAGGCATTTTACGAAGCACCCTGGGAATGGCAATCTTCCCTTCTCCTTTGATTTACAGCATGGAGATGCTTGCTAATGGGAAAAATAATCAAAGATCTGGAGGACTGAACTCTATCAATCCTTTAGGAAGGAAAGCATGAAAATCCTTAATGATGCCACAGGCTCACACGCTAAAAGGATTGCAGATGATTCTAATTAATATGGACCACTTAGACTTTGTAAATGCCATGCACTGAAAAACACTCTCTACTTTCTAGGTCACATATACAGACACTTGAAAGCAACTGCCAAATATCAGTCCCTAAGGTGTCTGCTTCTGTTTATAGGCTAAAAAAAAGAAAATAAAAAACCAACCAAACTGGCAGGGAGAGGCTTTATATATTTAGGGCTAAATATCCATTGAAGAAGAAGGATCGTGGTTCTTGTTGGGCAAGGACAAAAGGAGAGAAAACAACGTAAGAAATCTGCCATCCTCCAGCCTTGTATCCTAACCTACGCAGGGAAAGCTGTGATGTGCTAACAGCTCGACACAGCCACCCGTTACTGCCCTGTAAACAGGCTGATGTCGGGAAGTGTGAGAGATTGCAGCATCCCTTTAAAAAGCAGCAGAGTTCCTAGGCCAAAGACAGCAGAGACAGCCAGGGTTCCCCCAGGCAAGGGCAGGATGCTGTCACTGCTCCACAGAAGCCCTCACCATTCAGGCCAAGAAGTCTTAAGGCACATTACAGTCTTTAAATCTTCTGGAAACTGTAAAACTAAATGTGTGCTAAGAGATCCTGATGATGATGTCATGGTAAATTAAATGAGAAAATACTTAATAGCTGGGCTTTATTAATTTCGGTCCTACCATGTAATGGTGTACATCCTATACCGAGCCCAAAGCCACCAAAACAGAGTGGCAACACAGCATCCCAGAGGGCATCCCATTTATCTCTAGCGACCAAGCAGAAAACTTCTCTTGACTCTGCACTGTGAAAGACTACACAACAGTCCCCAGGGTTACAATCCTTCTTTTTCTAAATAAACACCATGCAAGCAAAGTTTGCCATGAAGCAGTTATTTTCCCTCAGTCTTTCCTGTAGCTCCCTTAGAGTCTTTACATTGTTCTGTGCTTCCCTTTGGCTCAGTCCATTTATGAAATAAGTATGCCACTAAAGCAGCCATTTATAAAGCATTTTGTACGCATAAACTGATCTTACAAAAAAGCACCATAAAGAAAATAATCCACTACTAATAACTGTTACAGCTGCTACTCCCGAGACAATACACCACAGGCTCACTTGTCCTTGCACAAGTGAAGAAGGATCCCCATCATTTCTGAATGTGGTAACACAACGAAATGCTGGTAATGCAAAGCTGAGTGGCAGTGATGAAACAGCATCATTGCACAGAACCTGTCAAATGCATTTACTTAACAATAAAGTAGCTAAGCCCGAGGCAATACGGTTCTGTTAGCAGTGGTTTTAGCAGACATTATAGAAACATGGTTTTGCTAATGTCTGTGAGAGATGTTTTCTGCAGCTAAAAGGAAGACAGGAAATATGTCGTATGGACTACAAAAGATCATCTACAACAATAATCCAACCTTCCTGTACAAACTAAACAGAGACCAGAATCTACCTTCTTTTTTTGCCTTCTTCATCTGTCTAATTAAACAGCAAAGTAGACACTTAAAAGGGAGAATGGCATTCTGATATATTTTTTTCAGCTTGTTGATGTGTTATATTACTGTTCTAGGTAAGAAGCTGTTTGAAAATAAAAGCTGAGTTGACATGTCTGATTTTTCAGGAAAAAAGCACAGAACCCAAACACTTTGATGACATGTAGATATACCCACGAGAGACCATCAAACAAAAAGTATCTTTCTGATTTTAAATATTACGTGGTAAGAACAAACTGGAGTAGAGATATCTTTTTTTTTTTTGACTGACAGTGAGCAAGATTAAATACAAAACTGTAAAATAATGACATGCTTTGACTCATTTGGTGCCCAGATACTCCAAAGCTATCTCTTTCGACTGTGTATCTGAAAAGCAAGAAATGTTTGTGTCTGACAGTCAGACATGAAGAAATGTGGGATTAACACAAGACTGGTGTGTGTGTTTAGATGCTGCATTATAAATCAGAACACCTTGCATTATAAATCAGAATACCTATTATTTATACAAAAATGAGTAAACAATATGCTGCAGAGAAAAAGGACTGGAATTATATCGGCTTCTCTCTCCAATACAAATACCTGGGTGTGAACATCAACACAGGGAAAGAAAACATACCCTAGTGTATTTCTTTTTATAATGAAATGGCTGAAAGTGGCCATGGTAGATGAAAGCAACACAAGATCACATCTGATGAAAACATACACAAATGCAGACTAATACTGTCAGCAAACTTCAAAACAGAATGAGAGAGAAGAAGACATGCTCTCAGCTCTCTATCAGTAAGGACATCCAACCTAATGTGACAGCTGCCACTATATTCTCTGGAATACAGCTGGGAACATTCAGAGGTCACAGTGACTGTAAGATGAACTGATGTAGTGGACAAAAAATCGTGCCACAAGCCAAAGACAAAGGCGATACTGCTCCTCAGAGAAAAGTGCTCCAGCACTGCAGACAGCTGCTCTATTTCTAGCATTGCTCACGTAATGTATTTAATGTAGAATTAAAAAACTAGTGATGATGAGACAATCAGGATTCTAGAGTGATCTAACTTCTCCAGCCTATTACTGCTATAAAATCTCTTTGAGAAATCCAGTTTCCCTTTATTTTTTGTTTTCTTTGCTACCTAATGCAATGCTCAAACTCATTTTCACAGGAACTTTCATTAAATATTTAGAGCTTCATCCAAACAAGGACTAACCCTGCTTTACTGCAAGTACACTGAAGGAAGCCAATCGATTTCAGTGCATAAAACCCATCTCAAAACCTGTGATATCAAAGGAATAGCAACATAAATCAGGTAGGAATCATTTAAACTAAGTATTACGTAGTGTCCTAATCCAAATAAGAAAAATAATTAGAGAATGAGGAATTGTAGCCAGACAAATCCACACAGTCCAATGGGCTATGAGAGAAATAGTAGAAAATAATCCAGCTTACATTATTTTACAGCAGATAAAGCACCATTTTGAAACAACCATCCTCTGAAAGAAGCCACCAGAAGATGAATGTCTTTGTCTTTATGGGAGCCCACAAAATAATCGGGTACCTAAACTTATGCACAGCAAAATATACAAGTTAGAAAGCAACAGAGCACATACAAAATTCTTGCGGAAAGAAGGGCAACCATTAACCTTTACACATCCAAGACAGCTGAGCCTGGTGCAGTTCACTGAGCAGATGGAAGGCAGGAAACCTTACACCCATCCTAATGGGATTCTCATGTTCCCCAATGCACAGTGGGAAGGGCTGCACACATGGGCCTCCATTGCACACACACACAATCCACAGTAAATGAGACGCTACTGTGCAAACCCACTACTGCAGGATGGTGAAGCTAGCTGAGAACACGTGGGATGTTCCCAGCTAGGAACATACAGGAGCAGAGAAGGATACAGGGCAAAACAGGCCATACAGATAAATCACACCTTGGTCCACAAATGGAACTCCTCCCAGATGCCACATGCCAGGGTGAACACAGGACCCCCTGTGGGTTATATAGGCATACACACCAGTGCAGGCTGGTGTGAGCACTGAAAGCCACCCAGCCACAGCAGCACATCCTCCCAGCACGGATGCATTTCCGCTATCTAATGCTGAGCAGACATGCAAAGTGCAGACTGACCCCACCTGAGCCAGGACACAAAGTCTTTCCAGGGAGCCGCTCAGCCCACAAAACCTTATACTGCACTGCCTGGCTCTGAGGCACGGCACGAAGTTTGTTCTTGTGCACTTCCTCAGACAACATAAATCCAGAGTTCATGGCCATGAGTGCTGAGAAGATGAGATTTACGAATGCCTAAGGTATGCTGAGTAGCAGAACATGCCTCTCCACGGGCATGTTTCATGGTGGCTCTACTATAATAGTTAGCATCCTCTCTAGCACATGAGGGTAGCAAAAGTTCAGAGTATCCACCAGGGACATGCATACAGTTATCACAAAGCAGTTCTATATTAACAGAGGCAAATTTGTGTTTCACACTATGCTACAGCACAGGAGTTCTCAGCAAATGCCTTTACTTCAGCCCTTTTCTGCACGCATTCAAATCTACATTGCAGTTGCGCACGTCTGTATAAGCTGACCATCAGCAAGAGGACACAGGGAATCATCAAAATGCTTATGGAATACTAAACAAACCAAAACAATTATCCTGAAAGAGCCAAGCATAATCTGTTTCAAGGAGAATCTTCATGCAATCCTGAAATACCGTCTTATGGAAAATGAGTCATGTCTGAATACATCATATAAGAAAGTTCTGTGAACCAACGACCCATCAATTATGAGATGGGTATCTACTCAGGCTATGATGAAATTTTTCTGTCCTATCTATGTAGCACAAGCAACACAGGCATCAAAAAAGCAAAGTAATGTAGAGACAGGTAAGTTGCTCTCTGAGCAACAACTGGGCTCCAGTGAATTGTTCAGTGTAGCCTGGTAACTAAGAGCAGCACCAGAATCAAAGCGTAACACACCTCTACCTACCCAGGAATGATTCCCAAGACCACACAAAAAAAATTTGGCTGTCCTGTCCAACTGAAAGCATTCAGTCAGCAGTTTCTGCAACTGTTATTCATCTAACATCTGCTTGTTCTTACGGTTGCTGTCATGGCTCAGAGGGAAGCTGGAATGCTGAAACCCAATGTTTTCCCCAGTGAAAAGGTTATGACAAATAGCAAAATGGTACCAAAGATAAAGCAGCAAAAAAACCCCATAGAAACACAGGGTGCAGAAGAGAGAAATGCTTCCACAATTTAGAGCTATTACAAAGTCCACCCCATCTCTTCTCCTACTATGCTGAATGGCATCAGCGAAAAGACAGTGCTGCTCTGGCTATTGTGCTGGAGATAATGGACAATGGTCCTGATGGATAGCAGCACTACTAGTCTGTAGGTCTCACGGCAGAAGTGACTATTGTGACCATGCAGCTTTTCTTCCTGTGCAACAAAAGGGCTGTACAAGTTCTGTGAATGAATTACTGTTTGACCTATTATCTGCCAGTTTGCCAGGCACATTACCCTGAATGAGCGATGACCTGTGACAGAAGATCTCACAGTCTTTAGGTAAATTGTTTTAGTGATGAATTTGTCTCACTATTGAAATTTACAGTTTTTCTGTTTTATATTTTTCCAGCTTCGATACCAAACACTTTACTGCTTTCACCTTTTCTGCTGGAGGAGCCTGTTTGCTCACTATATAACTATTACACTTGGTGAGCAAGTTACCAGTCAGTTTTCATCTTGCAAAGTAAGACTGAGTGACATCTCTGGTTCCAGGACTACAACTACATAACAATGTACAAACTCTCCAGTTTATCAATTGTCTTACCTGAAAAGCAGATGCCATAAACCTGTGTTTCTAGTTGAACTACATCCCCTGTTATATAAGAAATCACAGATGCTTGCTGATTAAAGCATATCTCAAATACACTTAGTGATATTGGGACCAATGGATTAAGTCTGACAACTGCCAGAAGGACCAACAACTCAAGGAAGTATGAACACAACCTAGTTCTGTACCAGAATCTGCTCCCTCTTATGGGAACATATAAAGATCTCCTGCATTCTTCAAAGCTTTCAACAGAGCCTCTCTCCTGTAACAAGCCAAAATCTGTGGCTTCACAGCTTTTTTTTTTTTTTTTTTTTTTAATATCCATCATCTTCCTCTGGGGAGCTCTTCAGCAATGAGTAATCAGACCGCCTGCAGGATTCCTGCCAGGCTGTGTGAGCTTGTCATTTCTGCAGTAGTTAGCAGCAACAACGACGGACAAGCTGTGATCACTGAGGCTGGGGCATCAGCAGCTTTGAAACTAATCTGCTCTCCTCTAAAGCCTGAGCTCAGCCTCGTACAGAAAATTCATAGCAGAATAAGGAAAACGGAAGGATCACAAGCGTGATGGCATGACAGGCGATCCAGCAAAAGTGCCCTCTCTATCACAGAGAGTGAAATGGAAAGATATATTAAAATGAAGCAGGATAACCTTGTTTACACAGATAAATAATATATGCAGTAGTCAAAATAAGTTAGATCTATCATCTGGGTACCTCTCAGAGAAAACAGCTGAGGTGGTTTCATCCTGTTTACGCACCGTGATGACAGTACTACCAACATCTTCCTCCCCAGGTCTGACCACTCTATCACACATGAAGGCTTGAGTGCACCTGTTCACACAAACACTGAGCACATCCACCTGCACCCAGCGACACTGATTTGAGTGTCACTCAATACTATCCACTGGTTGCAGATGTTCCCCAGGGCCTGGACCAGACAATATCGTATTTCCATTACCACAAACCAATCGCTCCAGGCAAATATCTGCAAGCAGCCTTCCTGGCACACAGCACTGCCCTTTCAAAACCTGAGAAGATGCCAAGCAAACTGGTAGACTACAAGCAAGGTCTTAGGATTCCCACTGAATTCCGAGTATGGCCACAAGAAGCTGGAAAATGGATCCAAAATGAAAGGGCACAATGCAGTACGTCATGAGGTCAGAAGAAGGGAACAAACTCCATTCTCCTCTGAAAGGACAACGCGGTCATGTGCTTTCATTGCTCGCTGCTGACAGAGAGCCAAAGTGCTAGCATGGGTCACAGCCAAATAAATTCTTCCAACAGCATTTTACCTTAATGGTAAAAAAGTTACGCCATTAAGGTTCAGAGGAAAAGCAGGAATTTAGAAGTCTTCACACAGCTTTTTCAGAGCTTCCCATAGGACTGTGGTAAATAGCTCATCCTGAATAGCAGGCTATACTTTGCTTAAAAATGATTTTTGTTCTACTCAGAGTACTTTGACTTGCTGAAATCTACTGCATTTACTTATGAAGACAGCATTATATTATTTACTGTGTTTTAAACTGCTACATCTTACAGGCTAGGGCTTTTCATTTAACAACCACCATTTCTTCTAGAGGGCAGACCTGGGAGCAAGGCTGAGCTGATTTAATAGCAGCTGTGCAGCATCCACATCACAAGGGAGAGTGTCTGCATCTCCCTGAAGGGGACATAGCATACTTTCTGCTTATGGAAGTGTGATTTTCCTAAGCAGAAGGCTGGTGTGGCATGAAATCTGGTGACCTGAAGCTCTGTCACGTGACAGTCTATGTCTGGAGAGGTATGATGGCTACTGAGCACTGCTAACTACAGAAAGCAAGCACCGTGCTTTCAAGCCATTAGCAGAGTCTTGGCTCACAGACTTGGATGAGCTGGCAGCTCAGCTCTATGCTGAATTAGTGTCATACAAAAAGAGCTATTAGGATCCACCTTTTACACTTCTCAAAATATACATATACCTCTCGAAATATAGCTGCTTGCACCTCTTCTTGCTTCAACATACCCTTCTTTACCAGCAGCATCCTCACATTCTCCTTTCTTTTCTATTCCAGAGGAGGAATTATTTTGGGATTGCCACTTCATTTTTTATTTCCACCATGGAAACAAAAATAAGAAGATTACTCTTGTTTCCATCCCTCACACAAACTCCACCTTCCAACAAGAACAGAGCTGCTTCCCTTCCATTCTGCATGAAACTCTCCAATATCCAGAGTTTCCAAGGCAGAGTTGCCAGTGGGTCCTGGGATGTCTCAGCCTGTTCCTGTCCAAGCCCTTCTCTGCAGTGGCACACACTGCAACAAGCAGTCACAGGAACCTGAGGCAACGTGCTGTTACACGGGGGAGGAATTCCAAGGGGATTGGGTATGTGAACAAAAATAACTCAACATGAATAACAGGTTCTACCCCTGGGCACATCCCCCTGATTTCAGTGTATGTCCAAACAGCATGAGAGCTTTCTGTAGGCCATTTTAGAAGTGTAAATTCAGCTCTTGCTTTCACTATAAGGTCTGGGGCTCAGAGCTTGCTGCATGCATTTATTCACCTCACATCTGAGACCGGTCTTAGTGGACGGTAACACACAGTGGACAATGCAGAAACAAAAGTACACATTCGATACAGCATGTTCTTATTTACAGCATAGAAGGAAAAAATGGGGAAGTAAGAGCAAAGTGAAAAAACCCCACATTTATTCAAGTCCATTAACTCTTTGTCTTACCTTCCTATGGGTCCCAGATCCCCTGAATCCTGGCTGCCTGCGTCACTGGGTGTGCTCACTGATTTCGAAGAGGGAGACATAGGGGTTGGGACTAAATAATGAAAATAACAGGTATCCCATGTTAACACATGCAGCGACTGCACTGATGAAGAGCAGTGTCAGACAAATCAAAACCAATGGACCAAAATGATAGTGGATGAATGAGTAGGAGAGTTTGAAATGGTGAAAGCAAATAAGGAAGGAAAGAAAAAGAAAAGGAAGAGAGTCAGGTGAATTTTAAGTCTTCTGGAAGTGTTAAAGCTGACATGTATTTAGACAGGACTGAAAGCCCAATGGGAATCTACAGCTAATCAATGGAGAAGATACCTGCGGAAATAAAATAGGACTGGTTTTCTTGAGTCTGGTTTGAAGTTGACTTGCAAAAGATTTTAAAGGTATGAAGAAATATCAGGGGCTTGTCTTGTCAAAAAAACTAAGTGAACTCTTCTGGTAAAGTCAAGTAGGCAACAGAACAAGCATACTTTTCAAATTCTGAATTTAAATCAAAAGCAAGTGTCCATTAGATACGCTCCAAGGCTGCTGTGTGGAAATGGCATAAAAAATAAAAGCTAAATAAGGAAATCCAGCTAAGTTAAAATCATTTCCCAAAGATGCTGAAAATACACATTAGTTTGCATGGTGATTGTGTTTTCTTAAGTAATGTAGGTCAAACAAAATTTCCATTTTGGGTGGGACATGATTTCAACACTCAAGGAAAAGTTTCCCTTGGTTTAGACACTTTTTGCCCAAGCTCTTGAAATGACTTTCTCTTTAGCTTGCCAGGGCTTTTGAAGCATATTTCATGCAAAGGCAGTTTTGTTTCCTGAAACAGGAAAGGAAGTTCATAGCTCAAGGTCAGCCCAAGTTAAAGCTCTTCAGCAAGGAAATAATAAATAAAAGAGTAAAAATATCCTGATTTCTTTTAAAATGGTTTCTCAAAAATATTAAAAATTAAGAGATGGCTCCAGTCAAGATTTAATGCAAGTATTCTTCAAAGCAGCCACATTGAATAAAACACAAAAGGGGGTTTAATGCAAAAGCAAAGTTTCCCATTTGTTTTAAATCATATGCATTTTCTTTTATAGATTTAACAGAGTAAAACTTTAAAATACTTTGTTGTGGTTTACAATGCATAATGACAGATCTGCCAAGAGATTTGGATTTTCCACGTGGTCAAACATTTAATGCAGATTCTCCCTAGAGACTGTCACAGAAATGACTGCAGCATGAAAAGTGAATTCATCTTCATGACAGCCCTTCGGCAGGTTACAGGTATGTCTGGTTGTTTACATATTCCATATTCATAGTGAGACCTGGTATTGTGTGAAGGTAGAATTAAAGCCTCCTTTGTATATTAATTGTGAGTGTATGTAAATGGAACAAAAGAGAACAAAATACTATTTTCAACTAAAAGGAATCATCTTACATGTGAATTTACATGTTCTTTTGACAGTATCAAATAAAAAATTAACTAAGATAAAAACTGATAATTTGCAACATGAATATATGTGTTTGCTTAATAAAATGATAAGGACATATATACTCATTCTTATATAAAAAGGAGTATTTTAAATTTTATACATTGAAAATGTATCTGATTTTATCTTGGGCCTTATTTTCATATCATGGTATAATTAAAAAAACATATTTTATTATACATAAAAATAACCTAACCATGACTTGTCAGGTATTTCTTCTGAGAAGTGGTCTAAAAGCTTCAGTCACTCTACCATAACTTATACAAATAGTAACTTTTCTCAATAAATGCTGGTTGATGCAAGTAATTAATTCAAATTCCAACTGAGAATGTCACTACCTATTTGCATACGGACCCAGGCATCTGTATAAGGTGTTTTCCTAAATAAAACCTTCAATATTTTGTCAAATTCGAAGATTTTCCTGTATATTATTGGCAAGAATAACTATGGGTAAAGTTCTAGATTCAGTCACAATGAACTTAACAACAAGGCTTGATAGCTTCAGAAAGGCCAAGATTTCAGCTAAAACAGTGAGAGTGACTCCAAATTTGGGGGGAAGGGAAGGGAAGGGAATTTCTGCATGAATTTTTAAATTGAAGACTTCAGGTTCTAGAACTGAAACACAAAAACCAAAAAAGAAGTCAAGCACATGAAACCAGAGCAAAAATCTACAATAGCATCTGCTGAAAAGTGTTTTTCTATTTGTGATTTGTTGGTTTGTTTTTTTTTTTCCTTCTCCAGTTTTGCTCGATTTCAAAAGAAACTCAGCAGGAGTTCCCACATGACTGTGCTCCTCCTTTCTTAAAAATATTTAATTTGAATTCTAGAAACAAAACTTGGGGCTAATGAAGTACAACACATATTTTTGGGTCATCGGATAGATGTGAGAAAAGATAAAACAGTCCATCAGAAAAGAAATCACTGCTGGTATGCAAAACCAACCTGCATTATGTTCATAAAAAATTCTTGGAGAAATGAAACATGATGTTTTTGGCAATGACAAGTACTCAAAATGCCATGAGCTTGTGTATGTGAATGGTATGGCAGGCATTCAAACAGAAGAGTTCACTTCACTAATACAGCCAAAAATCAAAAAAGCCAAGCATGCTTTAGTGGAAAGAAAGCATTAGTTGTGGCAGAGCTGAATGCTTTACAGTGTGCTTCTCTTAAATACCTAGAGGTGGCTCTGGAGATATACCAATGCTCTGTAACAAAGCTTCTGTCTCTCTTCTTTTACGGTCTAGGTCAGAATCTTCCTGAGCTGGCTCCTTCTTCTGCTGTAGATCAGCCTGAGTTAAATCAGAAGAAAACAGAACAATTTATTCAATATATAATCAGCTCTAGCAATTATTTCACTCATAATCAGCTCCAGCAATTATATGTGTGGAAATATTTGTATGCACTACTTCTTAGGCACACTTCAAAATTCACTTTGATATGTTCAGGTAATCTGTAACTTGGATAATTTATACTGTATATATCAGTAAAAGTATTTTACCCTGAATGGATGGTAAAATTGGTCTTTGCAAGGATATTTGCAAGAATTTTTACAGGACAATGATGGAAATTTTCTGCCTGTCACTCATTAGGTGCAACTTATTCAACAAACAAAAGCTGACCACAGAGTAACAGGTATCATTACTCTGAATATAACTGGCCCCTTCCTACTTACTCCAGGATCAAACATAAAATTTCATAGGATTTCAGTGATGTAGCTTAAGGTCCTACACTTGGTCCCAAGCACTTGTTGGGAAAAGAAATACTTTCTCACTAACTTCAACATCTAACAGGAGCAAAGGAAAGAACTAAGATCTCTAAACTAAGACTTTGGCAGCCCTTGGCCAACTAAAGGTCCATAAGACCTTTCCCTCTCTGCTTAGCTATCTCTACCTCCTTGGAGCATCCACACATCAGCCTTCTTCCACTCCGATTTATGGGCATCCAAAACCAGTAGGTGCACCCACATGAGCCAGAATCCCACAAAGAGGCTGTCCTTTCTGCTGGAACCAGTGAGGGCTTGTACAGCTCCTCAGACTGGTGTTGATTTCGGTGCAGGCACCAAGAGAAAACCTGGAAATTCAGAAGCATGCCCATGTTCTCCAGTTTGAACACAGTCAGGAAAAAGACAGACAAAACTGGAACGCTGATTTCTTGGATCACATCACATTTCCACGGTAATTCCATGAAATTCATGTACAATATTAAAGTGTCAGTTTAAAAGGAAACCAGTTATTAGTAAAGGATAACAGGTGCTTTAAACTATAGTGAGTGTTGACATTTGAAGGAAAGGAAGCATAATCACTTAATGCTTCTCTGACTTTGCATGAAAATGAATATCCAATCCCTGTCAATTCTCACCTCTATTCCACTAAGTGACTGAATAAAAAGAAGTACAAATCCCTTAATGAAAAACCTAATGCATATTGTCAAGGACAAATAAACTAATATGTCAATCAAACTTTAACAGAACTGAAAGATGCACCCATGCCAGAAGACGAAAATGCAATTGCAATTATGTTTTACTTTACTGGAGAATAATAATTGTAAATCTGTTACCTTAGCTAGTAATCAAACTAGTCTTCAGAGTACAAAAATACATATTTAGATTGTAATGGCTTGAAAAAATGTGAGTCCTCTTTCTGTCTTTCCTCACTCTCCACTCCCTTTCCATTGAAGGAGAGCCCAGCAAAAAGCATTGTGGCAAATCAATTTTTCTTTCTCCATACACATGCACATCATGTTGTCTAAACTGTTGTCATTTGACAGTGCCATGATTTTAAAAGCAATTCCCTCACCCCAACATTCTTGACTGAAAATAAGCTTTTTGATTTTAAAGTTAGTCTGATGTGGGTCTGAGTATCTCATTCCACATGACAGATACCTTGGGGCATACAACACAGAGATGTCAAAACCTCAGCAAGACCCTCGTGCAAGCATGAGCTATCTAAAAGGTGCTTTTGCAAATTTACCTCTTTTTTCTTCCTTTCTTCCTCCTTCCGTTTCTTTTCTTCTCTTATCTGAGCCAAACGTTGTTTTTTGCGCTCAAGTTCTGCTTTTAAATCGCTTTTGTCTGACATTTTGACGCTCCTGGAAACAAAAGTATGGAGATCAAGGTGAAAATTGAATGATTTCCCTATTTACCGGAAAAAAGATAGTTAATTATATCAAAAGTAAGGCTTCTAAAATTGCAACAAATATATTTCTATATAAACACCGGCCCTTGGACTATACTGACATTGTAGAAAGAGAGCATTTCTTCGCAATTTTCATTTCAAGAAATTAGACCAGAATATCACCAAATGTGGAATATATTTTCTGATTACCTCTACTAGAAAACTACCTTTGTGAAGCAAACCCACTGCTGTTCAAAAGAATGCTTTAATGCTTTCAAAGTGAAGCTAAAGTATTTCGATTTTCATGATCTTCAGCATCTCTGCCAGACTGTACAACTCAGATCCACAAATATATTTCAAGTACCAGAATGAGATCTGCCCCGAACAGCCCCGTATTTCTTAGACAAGTAATAATTTTACTCACAAAAAATGGAAACAGGAGAGCTTTTGCTTCTGCAAGTGCCTTGCACGGCTGCCAGATAGGATCCACCAACACAGTCCTAGACAGACCATCAGCTCAGTCTCAGGATCCTTCACACATTCACCCCTCTGGCGAGCTCTCTCACCAAGGTATGAGCTATCCTGCACAGGAATCTCCTCCACCCTTTCCAGGGAAAGCTTCCCAAGAAGCTGCAGACAAGGAACAAAATCATGCAACCCAGCAAATCTAAGTTTCTTTGTAATGAAGCAGCACATTGCTCTGCCAACAGTCTTGTGTTCAGACCATCTTTCCAAGAGGCAGGAATCCTGATTTCATGCCAACCACGCAAGCTTGGCAAAAACATTTCTTCTGAGATCCTGAAAGACCTTTTCCATCATTTAAACCCATCTTTCTTTGGGAAGGTGATGAAGCCACAAATACTCTTTGTCTTTTAAATCTCTGTCAGCCTATGCTGATGTGCACAAGCCTTGAAAATGAAGGGTAAGGAAAGAAAAAGCCGTACTATACAGATATAGAGCCAGATCTTTAAAGAAAATATGATACCAATCTTTTTCTACAGTTTCAAAACCCCACCAGTGTTTCACAAACCCATAACTTAAGTCACAGATTATTTATTGATTTTCTAACATCATAATCATTACGAACTGTAATCTAACTGTATCAATACTGATTTTTCTTATCAGGACTTTGTTTCAAAGACAGTTCTAACTGATACAGACATTCATGAAAAGAGTTAACCGTGCCTTTCCTGTTCACACATCACCGACCGTATCCACCGCTGCAACTCAAAATCAATCAGATCAATGGCAGTGCCATGGACATGCAATGGAAGTCTATTGTTCACCTGATGCATGGGAAATTTGAATGTCAACTCTCCGTTAATATAATGAGAACTCTACTCACATTACTGCCTGGGTGGGTGGATGACCAGAGAGCAAAATTATATGCTAAAAATTACACGGCACTTTCACCCATCATGAATTTCTCTGCAGTCATCATATTCCTCCTCAAAAGGGTAAAGGAATAGTTAGCCTGTGACATAGAGGATGTTGCCAAGAAAACATCACTTGCACATTAAGCACAATCTCAGCCCCAAATGCTTTGTTGTCTTTGCAAGCATTTTCCTTTAAGAAAAGAATAGAATAACATCTGGAATCAGACAAGGAAACTATTTAAAGAAAAGGACAGGCATAAAAGCAGCTCAAACTCCAGCTCACAGTGTCACAGATTCTGCACTTCAGCAGAGCTGCCCATGCTGGCAAGGCACCCTTTCAAGGCTGGGGGACTCCTGGTTCAACCCACAGCAGCTGACAGCAAATGGTATAGCTAGGAAGGGCATTCAGCTGCTGAGTAATGGGACCACTGGAAACACTGGCTGCATGTGGAGGACCACCATTTCTTTATTCCTCCATCACTCTCATCCCATTCACAATAGTACTGCTATCAACTGTAGAAAATCAAAACTGACAGAAAAAAATTGCATTTGATATCAAGAGAACTAAGCAGTAGCACCTTAAACAACATTAATCGGAGTGATCAGTTGACGTCAGTGAGCTATCTTTCACATGAGAAATGCCCAGAGAAAAAAACCAAGCATTTTAATGGCAGTGCAGGTAGTGTTTTGCCTACCAGTCTGTTCAGGATTTCTGTGTCTCTCTTAGATACGGCTGAAATTCCATTTGAAGTAATTTTCCTGATCTGTTGCACACATTTGAATGCTGATTATGAAGATACCCCTCTGAGCCCTCTGGACTAGATAGTTTTAGCATCCTTTTAGTTCTGCAGTTTGGCAACAGAGAGAGAGCTCCCGTTTCTATGCAAAAAATATGCAAATGCATTTTAAGGCTCCTGACAGAAACCCTGAGGGTTTGGCATCCCTTTCAAGCTCTTTGTCAGATATCAATGAATGGCTTTCTGAAAATTCATTCCATTAATGTCAGGGAAGCTAACTAGCTTTTCCCCTGATTTGAGCATCAATGGTTTAGTGCCTGGCCCCTTTTTTACAATGCTCCAGTCAAGGTGATCAAATCCTATTATAACTTTGCTCTATTTTTAACAAAATAGATCTTACATACAACAAAGACGATGTATTGAATTTCCTTCAAAGAATGTTGCTAGAGCTCAGTTATATACTTTCATCCTGAATATATTACAGTGATGCCTGAGCCACCCAGACAGCTTACCAACCTTCAGACTGGCGGTTTACAATTTTAGCACAAACTGAACACCAAGGGTATGTAACCACCTTTCTCAGATGCCAGCAAGCTGGTAGCAAGCAAGAAGGCAAGTGTACTTATCACTCTGCTTGGCATTAACCATGGAGTTAACACTGCTCATTACTGTGAGCAAATTTCTGATAAATGCCATTCTGAGTGCCAGAAGGGATGCTACACCAAGAGAGATAAAGGTAAACAGTAAAAATATTTACTTTTAACATTTTCTGTGGTGCAGATGACAGCCCAAGGCTTATTCATGACCTAATCTCCAGCCTGGGAGAAGGCACTGGTCAGAGGAAATCACTGAGGAGCACGTTCTGTACTGAAGCAATTAAATCCCCTGCGTGGGAGAAGGAACACATAGGAACAAACACACCGACCATTGAGTAAGTGTAGAAATAACTTTCACAGCAGGGCAACAGCCTGGGGCTCCCCTCTCCAAGGGAGATGCATAATCTTAAATCAACTTTTATTTGTTTGGCCCAGTTTACTGTCATGGTTTTAAAAGGGGAGAGAGAGTCCTCCCACTCCAGAAGAGCTTACCATACATGCTAGCATAGCTTCTTGTACCAGGACCTTGCACAGAGAACATTCGCCTGAACTCAACAATACTCACAGAAAATTCTCCTTTCTTTGAGATACTGAAGAAAGGAGCTGGCTCCTCATGGCATGACTTTGAATGAAATGGAGTGTTCTATTTCAAGATATCCCTTTTTCCCATGTGCATTAAACATGCCTCAGAGTCCCCTCTTAGGCTTGGAAATACAGTTAATTCCACTTTCACACCAGACCCACCATGATGGCAGCTACCCAGGCCTGTGCACATGCAGTCCTGGCTTCTGCAGTCTGCTTTGTGGGACATCACCATCTACTGCCTTGGCTCACAGCACCTTAGATGCCCACAGTGTACACGCAGAGCTATCCCTACCATCAGGCAAAATCAAGAGAGTCTGGGTATCCTAGGATGTGATTCCAATTTCCCTAAAGCAGATGTTTAAAAGCAGCTAAGATTAAGCATGCCCCAAAGTCACCAACACCTCTTTAATGATGATAAAGGGCCCTGAGTGATCTACATCAGGTTCTAGAAATCTCCATTGTAAACGTCTCAGACAGGGTGAGAAGAATGCTGTCCTTAACATGCTCCCAGCAGTTCCTTTTAGCTTCTCAGTGTATGAAACAAGATATTTGAAAGACAATTTACATTAATCTTAAAATAATAATGATATTTGCACAAACTTCTCTGCTCTATAGAAAATATGCTAAACTACTCCACTAAGCTCATCCCACAGGTAGTAACATCTCACAACAATTTCATTTGTGGTTGCAGTAAAAATATAAACATGCAAACAACAGCATTTTATCCTCCACTGGACTAAAAGCCATGCAAGTACTTAAACAGGTAAAAGCCAGTTTTACTACAACTTTATAAGCAACAAGATCAATGATCAATACCACAGTATTTGAGCAGATTTTTTTTCAAAGCATTTATATGAGCACTTAACAGCAGAAACACTCAGAGATATCTAAAAAGGTTTACTTGAATTTCAGCACCAGTAAGTTGATACTTGTTAGAGTAATAAAACCAGAATAACAGGTAAAAAGAATTGCAAGACATGTACATAGGCTGGACTAAATACAGAAAAAAATAAGCCCAAAATGTCCAATGTACAATGAATAAACTAAAAAGATAATTAAAACAGTGCACACTTTTTAAGTAGAAGAAGTACAATATATAAGACCTCCCTTCTCTTCAAGCCTGTTCTTTATATTTCCTAGAATAGCATTTTGCCTGCATGCCTTCACCAAGCTCATCTAAAAAGAAACCTAAGTTTCAAAATCTGGTAGGACATAAAAAAAGCCTATACATTTTACTGCTTTTTTGGTGTTTGCGGGATTTTTACACACTGTTCATTCAGTAGGCTGCACTAGAGTAGAAATTTTCCAGAAGGAGTAGAAATTTTACCCTACGTGAGCCTTGAGGTCTTTCCTAGTTTGTGACTTCCTGTGCTGTCCTTTTCGTTATCATCTCCATTGCAATTACCAAAGGGGTTCATTAAATACTGTTACATATGGCATTAGTCATCCCATATAACTAATTATAAATAATTGATTCATTAATATACTTCTGTAAAATAAATAGGCAGCATCTAGTATTTAGAGATGCTGCACATGTATTATTCATATGCCTTCATAAATAGACAGTTACTGGAGTCCAAAACCGCAAAATGTATTTGTGTGAAATGCAAAGGATATTCCACAATAAAATATATTACTCAGTGATTTTGGTTTTAAAGAATGGGTTTATAGAGTGGGAGTACTATTACTACTGAAAATCTCACATATAAAGTGTTCCACTGGAAAAAAAATTATTCATTTCTATAATGTACCATATTTATCTCTACTTGGTACAAATTAGGATCTTTCCTACAGTTAGGAATATTATATTTTTTTTACAATAGAAAAAAATTCCCATGAGATCTACCTATGACTTCTACAACTGTAAAGTGTGCATGCAAAGTATGAAACCGTACAAAGTAGATAAATGTCTTTGGTCTGCAAAAAACCAGAGGGAGTTGCTACCCAAGTATAAACGCATTCTAATACATTGCATTCATTTGAAAATAATGTTTGAAACACACTTCAAATGGGCAAGAGAGGCTAGAAGCATCTCAACAGCAATTTTTAAATAAACATGAGTGCCTCTTTTCATCATGCATCAGAATTTGCACTTGACTTCAGTCGAATAACATAAATAATTTTGCTAAATGGGCATATCAATGTTTACGAGATCACAACAATGAGCAAATATTTGCAGCTGCAAAAACTTAGCATTTGCAGTATTTAAAGGAATCTCCTGTGTGTGATGAATTCAGGAAAACACTAAGTAAAATTGGAGAGACTATTTTTTCTACATAACCTTGAGGCAAAATAGTCAGGCTTTTTACACTGCATCTGTGTATTTATCTATAAATAAAAATGGTTGTCAAGTGCTACATTTCAGGGAATGTACCATTTTTATCCTTCAGCCTCTGAACATTTCTAGCAGATGGGCAAAGGCCTTGTACTTTGTTCTGTAAAGGTTTACAAGTCACAAGCATCCAGAGATTTGGTTCTGAGCTTCCTCCTGGTTGCTATGCAACAGGTCAGCACATCTCTAGCCTATTTATTTTAATGCTGACAGAGTATAAGATATGTAACCACAACTGCTCAGTTACACATCCCTTACAATCTATTACCATTTAATCTTTTCACTTTTGTTCTTCCATAACGGCCCTACTACAAAATTAACTCAGTTTCAGCAGAATTGTAGGGTCCCCACAAAGCAGCATGTGAGCAGAACTCTACTACTGCCCATTCTTCCACCACCAGGAGTAGTGTCAACGAAGCAACACCTTCTTGCCATCCCTTTCTCTCATGCCCCTTTAGTCTCTTGACTTTACCACAATCTTTTCAATTCCACCATACCTAGTGCCATGGAAGAGCCATCAAGGTTGAAGGGAAGAAGCTGCTGGCAACAACTCGCTGGAGATGAGCAAGAAACACACAACATTCCAGCAAGGAGTAGAATGAACTCGAGGACTGCATACTAATACGTCACTCTAGCAAAACTGCAGCACATCTTGCACCAAATGTGCTCCCTTTATATTGAGTTCTACAGAACCAATTGCACGTATCACCTCGAAGAAAACTGGATTTTAAATAGGTCAAGTGTCTTGGATTTTCCCTCAATAAGCTTTAATGAGCATAGTTATAACTGCACAGTGATCTAAGATGTGATCTTTCACATAATTATAACTGCCCAGTGATCTCAGATCTCAAGATGGTCCTCAATGATGCAGCAGCCAATACTGATTTGTACTTCCCAGGAATCTGACTCAGGAATTGTGCCCCAGTTACAAAGAGCAGATGTTTTTAACGAAACAACCACTTGCATGCTTGACAACTTTTAGATCTTGTAATATTATAGAAGATTCCTAAGCATTCTTGGTTACTTCCCTCGCTATCAGCTTCTGTCTCTGTTACCTTCTACTGTTTGGCTGCAGTAACACGCAGCGCTCCACACATGGCTCTGTATATGGCTGGGAATGGACATAGCAAAATTCCAAATTTTGTGACTCTACACTCCCCATACATCAACTGGTCTTCCTCACTGCACTGTGTTATTTTCTGTGAATTTCCCAGCTTGCTCCAGAGAGGAGCTGCAGGATGAACAGATTAAGAGCAGCCTCAACAGCCTGCTGAGGAGGACTTGGGGATGCTGGAAGATGAGAGGCTGGTCATGACTCAGCAATGTGCCTTTACAACCCAGAAAGCCAAACATATCCTGGGCTGCACCACAAGCAATGTGGTCATCAAGGTGAGGGAGGGGATTCTGCCCCTCTACTGTGCTCCAGTGGGACCCCATCTGGAGCACTGCATCCCACTCTGGGATCCCAGCACAGGAAGGACAAGGATCTGTTGAAGAAAGTCCAGAGGAGGCCACCAGGTTGATTAGAGAGATGCAGTACACCACCCGTGAGGAAAGGCTGAGAGATTTGGATTTGTTCAGCCTGGAAAAGAAAGGGCTTTGGGGTGACCTAATTACAGTTTTCCAGTACCTGAAAGGAGCCTACAAGAAAGAGGGAGAGACTTTCTATGACAGCATGAAGTGACAAGACAAGGGGAAAGGGATGCAAACTGAAAAAGAGTAGGTTTAGGTTGGGTATTAGGAAAAAAGATTTCACTGTAACAGTGGTGAGGCACTGGAACAGGTTGCCCAGAGAAGCTGTGGATGCACCACACCTGGAAGTGTTTAAAGGCAAGGTTGGACGGAGCTCTGAGTGAAAGGTGTCTCTATCCACTGAAGGGGGCTTTGAATTAGATGATCTCAAAGGTCCCTTTCAACCCCAGCTGTTCTATGATTCTGTGACCTAGCAGGATAATTTAAAGATGTTTTCTGACAGTAAAAGACAACCAAATGCAAGCTGTAAATTCGTAAGATTTTAGAGAAGGATAATGTGAGAGAGGTAACAATCTAAACCTCAAGCTGCAGGTCACTTACCTAGAAAAATAAGAGCCTTGTATTCCATGTTTTTGATTTCAATTTCTTTTGTATGTATTTCTTATACAATGCTCAGATGTCAATGATATCTGCTGCTATCATTGATAAGACCACTTCTTCAAAACCTATATAAAATATCTTGTTCATCATAACAGTACCAAAGTGCCCCCCAGGAGTAAATTTAATGACTTACTAAAACCTAACACAGAATTTTGCTTCAAGATGTCTTGTAGTCTCTCCTGAAGTGGAACAAAGACTCATTTTCTCCATCCTGAAAATATTTCAGACATTAAAACATGTACTTCATTCCATATGGGGGGGGATGGGGGGTAAAACTGACCCCTCTGACTTTTCCACCCTCCTCCTGAGATAACCCTAGTGGTACATGGCCAGCAAAGTGATACTTAAAGCAATTTACTGAAATATGAAAAATGCATGCTCTAGTGTCTGCTTCTTAACCCAGTTATGACAACTGCCAGAGAGACATCAAAGAACAAGCTATGCTGCCATCACACAGGTTTTGCTGGAAGACTCACCCAGATATCATTTCTTTCTTATAACAAAACATGATTTGCTTTGCCGCTGATGTCTGTAAGGATGTAACTAGGTTAAAAATATTACACATTGATTTCATCTCTGAAGTCAAGGCAGCTGAAGATTTAAAATGCAGGGAAGAGCTCTGGCTGTAAGAAATATACAGAAAGTTCTCAAAAAGTAGAATAAACAACACTACCATGCCCTTTGTACTTCCCAGGGCTTATCTGGCTGTACTAACAAAGCAAGATTAATGCTCAGACCCTGCCTTAACCAACCAACCCTGCTGATGGACAGAAGAGAAAAAAGGTATGTCCAGATAATAAAGCAAGATAATAAATGCAGATGTCTAACAGCATAATTTAAAGGACATCTGTAAAGAACTTGAGTATGAGAGAGACTAAGAACCAAAAACTCAATCTCTTCCATTTATCTTCTCTGTGGTTAAAGCATTCCACCCAAATAGGAGAAACATGTTTGTTTGTTTGTTTGTGGTTTGTTTGGGGGTTTGGGGGGAAACTGGACTTCTTCTGTCTTGAGAAGACTGAAACCCACATGCCTAGGGTGACTGTTGGCTAATGGGTGAGAAGGACTGAACACATGGAGATTGCATTTTTAACCATTGAAACTATTTTCTATGAATTTCTTTTCTGCAAAGATTCATTGGACCAGAAGAAGCAGACACAAGAGAGGGAACATTAATCCCTAACAGAGGCCCCTGGGTTCTAGTCTTTGTTTCAGGGTTAGTTTATATTATATGCAGTGACTGTTTAGTTTACAATACAATGCTGTATTTAGTATCTGGAGCCAAGGACTCCTCTTTCTTTCTGAGCGTTGGAAGCAAGGTGCTGAAGAGTCCTTTCTCTTTCTCCCACATGCTCTGTTGCACCCAAAGAAACTTTAATACTTTAGGCTTATGTGGAGCAGCTTCAGTGGGAGAGACTGGGAAGGTACCTACTGCTGAAGACACATAGGTTGCTGGTCAGAGCACAGACGAAGGCAAATATCTCTTTAAGCAAAGGCAAAAACTACCTGAGACTCCTTTACTTTAGGGGAGTCCCATCAAAACGAGGGTCCACTAAAAGCAGGAGCAGATGCTGTCAGCTGCAGCTCAGCATGGAGCACACAGTCCGGCAGATGGGCTTGAGGAATGTGAACTAGATGGAGCAGCCTTGGAGAGACAGGGAGCAGACACCTGGGCTGTTGGGTCTGGGGGTTCAAGGGTAAGAACACACCAGAAAAGGACAAAAAAGGAGAAAAAGTACTTTTTTAGAGACTGCCTGTGCTTCAAGAGCTAGGTGACAGCCAAGCTGATTTTTGAGGGCAGCAATTTTAGTTTCTGTTTCTGCACCATTTTGTGAGTTTAGATGCTGCTGACCTTCCCAGGCACCATAAGAACTTCCAGTCTGGGGAACTCAAGTATGCATCCCAGGTTTAAGATGTGGGCATGCTCTGCACTTTAAGCACAGCCTCCTACAAAGGCAAGGCTGGCTGCACATGAGCTCTTCTCTCCCACACATACACGTATCTCTCAAATGCCCTGGCTTCCACTGAGAACAAGCTTGGCAAAGGGGCTGACTGAGAGCAAAAGCAAGAAAGTCCCCAGCCTAAATGGTGGGGCAATCACATCCCTGGAGCACACTGCGGGACTCCTCCAGAAGCAAGCTTCAGTGCACGACCCACTACACCAGGACCTTGGCTCCAGAATTTGAGACCAAGACATTAGTTCTAGACCACCAGTTAGTTCTCTTTAAATACAGAACGCGATAAAGGTAGTTTTGGAAAATATATCAACATTTACTGGTGGCTGTCAAAACACATTTACTAGTGGCTGTGGACCGCTGAAGGTCCACAAGACAATCAGAAATGGTCCATGTCTGGTTCTCAGCCACATCAAACTGTCAAACTGGTTCCAACAGGTAGTCTTGAGGACTAAGAGCAGAACATAGGTTTAGAACTCTACAGGTCATTGAAGTATCACAAGAGAGAACCAGAAAGAACCCAGGAGTAATTGGGTAATAGTTAATTGTTTAGCAAAAGTGGACATTATGTGATATGAGAAAGAACAGCAGTCTTATTGACATATATATATATACACATATACACTACCTCAAGAAAAAAATACCCAGAAATGGGAGGCCAACAACTTTAATCATACTTACTCCTGATTCATCCCTTGATTTAGTGAGATCAGAAACTTCCTGGGGAAAAAATTAAACTTAATTAAACTTTATTGAACACTGAGGAGGCATGATCTTTATTTAAAGACTTCAAAATCAATACTAGGAGTAACTAATATTACTGCTGCATTTTACTATAATTTTGTTCAAAAAGACTCATGTGTTTGTCAGTGTGGAAGTCTAAAGTTTTTCACTTCCCTGTCCCCTGAGTCACTGATAAGTAAACAATAAATCCCCATAAGTATTATGTCCATAAAGGCAGCTGTAAAAGGTGTGGACAGCACCAGTAGTGAGGCTGAAACATGGGGTTTTTCCCATCTCAGCCCCTTACAGAGAATAAAATTTACTGTCATCTTTTGAGATCTATGCTTTAAACATATGGGGAAAATCCTAAAGCTCTTTAATTTATAATTATCAGACAAAATACTGAATTTACACAAGGTGTTTTTAATACATTTGCAGAGGCCCTTAAAGGCTGAGAAACTAGGCTTTCCTGCATTTTCTTGCTATTCAACTCCCTGTGAAAAAGAAAATATTGTGGGAAATAAAGGGGCAGTTTTCCCACGGGCTCTTTCAGTACAAAGAGAGAATGGCATCACTGTTTTTTTTTTTATTTTGTCTCCAGTACAATAGCCTCCTATCCCATCAGCACAATTTTTGTTGTATTATTATTACTACTGTGGAGACAGTGAAAGGCAAGAATACAACATTCACAGGCCTTGCCAAGCGCAGCAGATTATGTACATGAATAGATAACTGCACACTAGGGGGTATGATTTAGGTCAAATTTCTTGTTTCATTCCAAAAGATTATAGATTTTTAAGCCATTCATTGTTCAATGCACCACACAGTTTACAGTCATAAGAGCATATAACCTGAACTATCTTTTCCCTGGTTTTTGCAGAAGTAATTTGTGTTCCTAGGCAATGAAGACTGGCAGAAGTTGATAGTCTGTAACAAAGTCCTATAAGCGTGTGACAATGCTCTATGAGCAGTTTGAACTAAAATAGACAAAGAATTAAATTCATTTAAGGGCAAGCTAAGATATGAAATACTTCAGAATTATGATACAAACCACCTTCTGCTCAACATGTAACTAGAAATAAACTGATGAAAGAAACAACAAAGTCATATCACTATGAATAGTGAGATTAACAAAAATGGCAAATCTTTTATATTGCTTAAAGAGAAGACAAACATGTATTATGAAACAAGTCACATGAGTTTAGACAGTCCCCCAACTTTGTGCTGTGAGAATCTGAGAAGAAATTCTTTTAAAAGCTCAGTGTCAGTGGAACAGTCCTTAAACCAGGACAGACAGGTTCAAATATAAGAAAACATTAGAAACAGTCTGGGTTGGTTTGGGTTTTTTTCCTGTAACCATGTTTTATTAAATATTTTAATTTCTGGAAATATACAATAGAAATCATTTGAAAGGCCTTTGCCCCAATTACCAAGTGACCTGGTAACCACTCTGATCCTAACAGTGGTGGCCTGATGTGCAAAACACAAAACAACGGCATGTCTTGAACAGTAGGGATTTAATACAGCTGTCTATGCCCTTTAAAAGCTAAGATCTGTGTTAATAGATACAAAACAGAAGGGCTGAATAGTTTAAGGCAAGAGAAATCCATATTTTCCCTGCGTGTTCTCTAAGACCTACAGTGATTAACTTTCAATGCTAACAAAACATAGTTTCAGTACTAACATACTACAGCTTTTTCTGTCAAATTCAGCCTGAAAATACTAGAATCAAGGAAGGCTTGATATAAAATGATATAAATAGATAAGAAATACATCCTCCATTATACTTACTTGTATTTAATTGTACTAGGCAGTGTTATGTCTTTGCCTTGCTATAACTCCCCATTGCTTGAACACAAAACCCCCTGCATCTTTCTTCTGGGCTGAAGTGAAAAATTAGTAACGGAGGAGCAGGATTTGGAATTATTTGTACCACATCACAGATAGAGGGAGAAAAGAACAAGGAACTAATATAATTTCTCTGCTAGGGAAAGAAAACAAAGGGGAGGGGAGGGGAAGGGAAGGCCAGTGAGCAGGGAATGTGATGATAAGACTATTGAGGAAAAGAGAAGAGAGTAAGCCCCAAAGAACAATAGCAAGAGGGAAGAGAAATGTGAAGATATCACTGTAAACAAAAAGTTATGTCTTTAAAAGATTCCCTCTGTAATTGTTTTCTGCGGAGTGGCAGTAAATGAGCCTTCTCCTTTTACTGAATTATTCATTAATTATTCTAGGGCCAAGCAGGGACAGTCAGCCAGCACGTGGGGAACACACAGGGTAGACCTGCACTGCTCCAGAAGGGCTCCCAGGAGGTCTTTTCCTCAGGCTGAGGTAACTTGTCTCTCCAGATCAGGTAAGTTGATTCACATGCATGGGAGCAGTGTTAAATATAAAACATGTACTTTTACTCTAAGATTAAGAGCCAAGAATCACAGGAGACATCTAAGCAGCTATTATTCATCGAGTAACACAGGTACCTGCACACAGGTCAGTGCAGCAGTTAGATAGGGACTCATACAAATTCTGTTAAGTCAATGCAAAGACTCTCATTTCCTTCAAGTGCATCTGGAGAAGTATCATGGCTTTCAAACAGCAATGGCAGAGGACTTCTGCCATCACTCTAGAGGCTAGGTGCACCACCAGAGAAGACAGAGAGAATCTCCTGTTACTGTCAGCAGTGGTAGGGCTGAGACCTCTGTCCTTAAACTTGAGCATGGAGTTACAGTGTGCTGCCCACAAAAGGCTTCAAGAAACTGTCACTCCTGCTCCATGCCTTCCCCATGCTGCACTGTACTCCCAGATACTCATCAGAATGCTTTTGCCTCAAAAGGTACAACAAAAAGTGCTGAAGAAGCCCAGTAAAAAAGGAAGGGGTACAGTTTTAAGCTCAGGAGGAGCTGGTACATCACCTGTCAGAGATGATCAGAGATGTCTTGTATCTATAAGACCTAGTGGCTCACACTAGTAGTCTGCTTCACAGCTTCCTGCAGCTCCTGCCATCTGCCTGGAAGTAGCCATTTTCCCAGAAATGTTGGCAAGATGATGCCATGTAAAATGAACAGTACTGGGGGAGCAAGCTCATGTATACTGCCTTATTTTGAGTGCTTGCAGATGGCCAAGCAAACAACAGCTCCCAAAGTCATTTATAACAAAAAAGGGCTACCACAGTTTTAGATGGATTATTACCAAGTAGCAAAAGAGACATCAATCTGAGATTTAGACTGAGTCAGGGTCTCCTTATCAAGCAGTATCATTCCTGCATTACCATTTCTGCCTGCTTACAAACAGCTGAGAGGGGAAGACCATTTGAGCCCTCACCTGGAAAGCAAGCCCCTATATGGACACACATAGGTGTGCTCACCTGCAGGACTCGTGTTACTCTAATGAGCAGAAATAAGCTGCACTGGCAAAAGCACAGTTTTACTAACACAGGTTGCATCTGTAGGGAGGGCACTTTGCCAGCATATTCCATCAGTATTTCAGCTGGGAAATGTCCCTTTTAAACACAGACTATATCTAAAGTCACTATGGTTTGTTTCATTTAAGGTTTTTAAAATAAAAATCTGAAAGTATCAGATGAGTATTGCACTGAGAGGTCATTATGTCTGACTGTGGCTGCAGAAATCCTGAGACTGTATCTCTGCAGGTATGAATCACCCCATGCACCTCAGTGAGATTTTCAGTGTTACTTCCCTCCAACTTCTCTGAAAATTAAAGCCCATGGATAGGAAAAGGAGGATCATTCTGTTAATAACCCACCCCCACCTCCAAGCAGCAACTCATTTTGGCACTAGGTGACAGTAACTCTGAAAGATTCCTAATTACTACTTCTGCTGCTGGTCAAACCAAGCCAAAGGAGCTCAACAGGGCACTCGAGGCACAGCCCTGGTTAAGAAGCCTGAGTAGTCCTAGAGAGTGACCACGAATATGTTTAAAAGCTCTAGGAGAAGTTAAGTTTGAGGAGCTGAAAGATACCACATGAGTACCTGAATCATTAGCAGAAATAAGTGAAGCTTTGAAAAACAACACTGCCTTTCTATACCCTTGTGTTTTTTCTATTTCAATCCCTTATCTTTTTCCCTTCCAGCCCATTTCACATCATTGTGCAATATCCTGCAATGGTGGAACATCTAACACAACCCATTGCAACCAGCTCTATCTAGTATTCCCCCTCTCTCTTCCTGCAGGCAGGAAAACAGATGGCAGCAGGGAATGCTTCTTGAAACCTGTCTTACAAAAGTAAAGAAGACCAAATGACTTGATCTGCTAATTTATTTGAAAATAAGGCAGGTAAGCTCTTGCTGCATCATTTAGAGTACCTACACTAAAGACAGCTGCTGAAGCAAAGCTTTTATCTACGGGAGACATAACAGGAACCAGAAACCTAAAGCTGGAAAAATACACTGGAAAACAAGTGCATTTCAATAATGAAAAAAATAGCCACTGAAGGGCATCACAAAGGAGGGCAGCTCACTCCCCTTCCTTCTATAGAAAGAGCTGGAAGGTCAGCTTCTTAATTTAAGATCTGCGGGGTACAAAAGAATATTTCCCTGACTATTCTTTAAGTAGCCAGATTTCC
The DNA here is from genome assembly GCA_013398015.1 of Oreocharis arfaki. Lineage (NCBI taxonomy): Eukaryota > Metazoa > Chordata > Aves > Passeriformes > Paramythiidae > Oreocharis > Oreocharis arfaki. The sequence goes on along the minus strand of VZRR01000645.1, from coordinate 181,289 downwards.
AAACTTCCAAGAATTACTGCATATGATGGGTGTGGTTTATTGCTGCTCTTTTAAAGACTTCTCCCTTGAACTGTGAATAAGGCAGCATTACAGTTAGTGCATTTTTATGGTAGACTAATTTGAGGCAGAGGTCCTTAGAGCTGAGACAAATCTAGCCAATCCAACTCTAAACAATCTTTCGGATATCTGCATACCCCACCCTCAGAAGTCCTGCTTCTCAAGGAAGATAATGGCAAGTCCCAATCTTCAAAATAGTCTATTCATAGAAAAGGTACAGAAGGAGCAACACATTTTGTATTTTTATGGACTATAAATGGATGATTTTGAGAAAAGAAAACAAAGCAGAGGATGGTTATCAGAGTGAGCACTCCCATGGGGAGAAGACCTGGATGCAGCCCCAAGGTTTGTTTTGAAGAAACCCATTCTTGCAGAAAAATGCTGCAGAGAAATTATAAATCAAATTTTATCTGCCTTCACTAACTGTGGAGAATGTTACTAGAAATGCCATCTCATATGAAAATAAAAACCAGAAAGAAAGAGCTTAAAAGAATTAGAACAGCAAACACGCAACTTTTCCCCATTAACTTAGCAAGAACAAATGAGGCACTTCAACAAAGCACACTGGTAGTAACAGAAATTAAATTCCCCGATTGGTCTGATAACATCATCTATCAGGAGACAGGCAGTCCTGGGACCTGGGATTTCCATTCTGAAACAGGTTTTTGCAGTCCTCTGCTTCATGATATTTAGTGCAATTTCCAATGTAATTTAAAGTCCCCATGCAGAAGCGAAGCACTGACAAAACCCTATATGTCAGGATAAATTGCCAGGTGCAAGTGCCAAAGTCATGTGCCAGCTTCATGTCAGGTTCTTCCATCTCATCCTCTCTATATCAGCAGGTTAGATTGCTTGATCTGCCGAGAAGCCTTATTTTGTATGCATTTATAGCTCAAATCTGCACTTTCTGTCAATGGCAATATTGACAGAAAAACAAACTTTGTTCCAGTCTATAAAACAGGGGCTTCGTCTGGGAAATCTGGGGCCTTATGTTCTCTGCTGACCATGGGGGATTCCCGAGATGATGTAACTGTAATAACATCCTTTTGAAAATCTATTTCAATGGACTACCAGTGAAAAAAGGCCTCTGGCTAACTACCTCCTTCTCTCACCTTTTCAGGTGAGAAAACCTTAGGAAGGGGAAAAGATCTATTTACTCTCCGCTGCCGTCCTGGACTTGAGTAAACCCACTACCACTCATGCTGTGCGAAGAATCATAGATGAAAAACTTTTACCACCCCCTTTTGCTTCAAGCTGTTCGGCGCTCAGGTACCAGCCGGGAGC
>VZRR01000645.1:98956-179405 GCA_013398015.1 Oreocharis arfaki | reverse complement strand
CGGCGGAGGGGCCGCCTCAGTGGCCCCGCCCGGGCCCCCAGCAACTCCGGCCTGAAGTGCGCTCGCTCGGCTCCTCCGTGCTCCCCTCGCTGTCACCCCAACAGTGGCGCAGGCTTCGCCCCAGGAGCAGCCGAGCCGGCAGCTGCACGGCTGCCCCGCTGTCAGCACAACACCGGCTTCACCGTCAGCCCCACGACAGCCCAAGCAGCATCCATCACCACCTCCACAGCATACCCCATCGCCCTCCACACCATCCCATGGCAGCAGCCGTCAGCCCCGCGACAGCCGAGGCAGAATTCCCGCCACCATCCTCACGGCAGCAGCTGGCAGCCTCACAACGGCTTAGCCATCACCCTCTAAGCTGTCTAGGATATCCCCCCGGGCCAGCCTCACCATCACCCCCACGGCAGCCTGGCCATCAGCCCCGTAGCAGCCTGGTCAACTGTCATGAGGGCACCAGGCTCCTGCTTAATCCTGTCCCTTTCTGGAAGAACAGGGAGAGCTCCAGAACTGATGAACAAGACCAAGCTTTCGTGGTTAAATAAGGACAAGAGTGCCCAAAGGCAGAGGTTTTGGTTTTTCCCTGTTTCCTCACACCACTCATGTGGGGACAGGTACCAGACACGAGAGCCAGGCTTCTAGCACTGCCCCTGCTTCTCTACACACACCGACACACCCATCTCCTGCGGGAGAGGCGCCGAGGCGAGCTGCTGGAGATAGTCCGTGTTCCAGCAAACAGCACCCACCTCCAGTGTAGAAAACCCAGCTTCCCTCTCCCGTATTGCACACGCGTACGTTGCCCCACGCACGAGGAAAGCATGTACCCTTTGGTACCACGGTTTGTCCTTCAAAAACGTGATGTTCTGGACATATGACTCCCCGTTCTCCATCCCTCTAGTATAAGAGAGCAGGAAAGATACCATTCAGAACCCTGTCCCTGGAACCTAATCTCTTGTTTTCTTTCGATGGGAAACACTAATTCCAGCCACTGTCATTCAAGGTCTAGGGCCTGTCCTGGGAAGAGTGAGGTATACCCAGCCCACTGAAAAGCCGTAAAGAATTCACATCACCTCCAGTTCCTGCCAGACCCAGACAGACTGCACCTGGCCAGGAGACAAAGAATCCTGAAGAGGAACAAAAGGCTCCACTGCTGGTGAGGATACAGTGATGAAATAACAGTTTCTTAATTTAATTTGAGTTGGATCAGGAAAGATTCATCTTTTGCTCTCCTGTGAAAGTCCTTGAAGAGCAATATCTTCTGCTTCCACAGGCTCAAGCACGTGGAAGAAACCCTGTGCTTTTAAATGCACAATTTGAAAAGTTTTGAGTTTGGGACGTTTAGTTTGCAACTCTTTATTAAAATAAGGCTCTTTCAATGTCAGACACCCAAAATGGAACTTCAGAAACTGTTTATTGCTTTTGAAAGTGTTGTAGTGTTGGCCTTAGTCTCAGCTGTAGTATAAATGCCACAGGGTTTATTTGGGTTCCTTTGAATTGCATGTCACTTGCAAATTTCCTGCAAACTCAGCAGATTGCTTTAAACTGTTCCTGACCTAAGAGGGCCTTGGAGTAATTTAGTATTCCTGAACCGACAGATGAGACTGGTTCTCCATGGGGCCTGATGAGATCCTGCTATTGTTAGCATGCTGTCCTACCCATATGACCACGATTCCATGGTATCATACACATGCAACATGGTATTACAGACATACCATGACATCACATTGTATGATGGTATCAGGCATATTTATATATGTCATAAGTAGGTTTCCAGAGCTTGTTAAGCCCTACATTTTTTGTTACAAAGTAATGGTATCTTGTGTTCTAGCAATAACTACATCACATGTTTCTTAAAAAAAACCCTGTAAACCCCAGTTCAATGGGACACAATTTTGATATCTGTTATATTCACATTTGCCAGAGGTGATTTGGTCTTTTGAAAGTGTAAAAATAAAGGATAGAAAAGGATGTGTCAAGGAAAAAATGCTTAAAAATCCTCATCAAACATACCGGCAGGTTTTGTAAATTTATTATTAAAAAATGGGGAATTGTATACAGACCATTTCAGAAATAACTTCGGTGGCCTGGGTATTATATAAAAAACCCACCAATTTCTCCTCAGAATCAACTATTGTAAAGAAATTTGGAGAGAAGCAATCCTAGTATAGGTGAGGTGTTCCTACAAGTAAAAACCTTCAGGAACTCAAAAAATATTCATGAGCAGCCCAGTTAAGGAGTTCTCTGAAGGAATAACAAATTTCCCTATAAGTGATGCTCTGTCATCTTTGGCCTCAATCTCACCACTGTCTTCTTTAATCTTCCACAGCAAAAGGTCTCACCAATTTTGTGGATTTCTTGCTTTAGGCATGCAAATTGTGTTGTCACTAATTTTACAAGACAGGGATAAAATCTTCATATGCCAAGAAGATATGATTATATTCATTTTTCAAAACAAAATAATTATGGTCAATAATGTCTTTGTAACTGCTTTTAATGAAAAATACCCAGTCATTTCAGTATACCCCAGGATACGTATTAATTTTACATTCTCCCATTAAACACAAATCCATAATATTATCCAGCTCAATACATTCTGCTAGTAGGCATTATCTGATTATGTATGTCTTAATCATCAGGTGAATGTGCAGTAGCACAGAGTTAAGATTATTTTCAAAACTTTTATGTTCTCGTTCTTTGAGTTCAGAAGGTAGTGATTGTAGCCCCGGATTGCTTTATGAGAACAACAGAGGGCAAACTCGTCAGCAATTACAGACATCTGACAAGCTGTCTTCCCTGCAGCAGAGGTCAGTTGTGCATGGACACACAGCCACCACGCTATCACTCGAAGAGAAATCAAAGATTAGGAGAAAGTTTGAGGTCCATCACAGACCATGGATTGTGTAGAAAAAGTCTATTGTTATAAATGGAAAAATTAATTGTTTGCCCATCTCCCCTCTTCTAGCTTACAAACATGTAAAATGCAGAGGTTTCTGTGGACATTAGTAAGTGTTATATGTGGTTAATTGCTAGATTGGAAAAGTTCATGGGAAAACAATTTGACATATTTTCTTGTTGAAGTTACTTTATATAGAGTTGTTCACATTTAAGTTATTAATGAAGATGGGCATAAGTTGCCCTGGCAAATGAATAACTGTTTATGATGCAACATAAGACAAATAATTAGTAATAATTAGTAGTAGTGCATTGCATTTCCCTGCCTTAGGCACCAGCAACTCCTACATCACAGAGGGCATTAATAAATGAGCAAACCCTCTAGGAAGTCTGTGCCACTAGAAGATTAAAAATTAATTTCAAAGCAGACATTTCTAAGGTTTAGTGGAAATGGCAGCACATTTTAGACACTTTGCATGGTAGGCATAACCTGGGTTTGGCAAATAACAAGAGGATGTTACAATATGCTTCCAGCTTTTCAAAAGCAATGATTTAAACAAAGGATCAAAAGGCAGAATGAAAGCAAGCTTTAGAAAAAGTGAGTAATATCACTTCTGAAGTCAGGTTTATTGTTACAGCAGTAAAGTCACTATAAGGCACTATTCCATATGCCTTCAGAAATCTTTCCTTCACAAGTGAACTAGTTAGTTACTCATGTAAGAAATGAATGGGTGGTTGCTCAGTTATTAAAAAAGCTATGCAGAAAGTATTGGGAAGCTTTTTATATTGTTTGCTGAAACCAGTTCGATCTCCAGGCAGATCACTGAGTTGAAATTTCTCCAAGCCTGAATATCCACAATACATGCGAGAATACAAATGAAGATTTTAAATGTATCTGATACACAGTCACTAATAATTCCTCTGTCAATTGATCTCCTGTTGGAAGATTGCCAGTTCCAAGATCTTTGCCTGAACACATGTACAAAGCTAAAAAACCCACATATCTTAAAAAAGATAAATTCTTTATCAGAAAAACCATCAAAAATAAGAGATGATGTATACAAGTAGTAGGTAAAGGGAGATCTGTGGCAGATGGGTGAGTTCCATGCTGCTCTGGATTTGGGTTATTCTTCAAACATATTGCAACTGTGTGCTCTTAGAAACAATTATTTAAGTGACAGGCTCTTTTCTAAGCCTCTTTTCTTGCTTTATTCCTCATTTTCCTACAACATTGTCACCAAAGAGTTGATGTCCTCAAACTCAACAGTTCTGTACATCTGAAACAGAAATCATGAACTTGGTTTCACATCTGAGACTCTGCCTGTAAAACACGTAATTGCCCAGGATTCTGATTTTGCACTTGTAACCAAGGTACAGAAATGGCCTGCAAGAAAGAAAGGCTCCAGACATATTGTTACTCCCTTTGTAAATAGCAGGTGCTTGCCATGTAATGCAACAGGTTCCTTTTATTTGAGAAGATTCAGTGTACTGGGAAGGGCTTGGAAACATGTCAGCAAACCAGCTAACCTGGGAAGGAAGTGGAACATTCTGGGAGACACTTCCTGGCAATGGTCATGCAGACTCAGCAGCACGTAGAGGACTTTAGGCTTGAAAGGTTTTACTGTGCTTTGCTACTGTGCCCATGTTCTGAGTTACTGAGGAAGCTGCAGAAGGAGAGCTCCACAGCTTAAGTGGCAGCACGTGTAAGTGAAATGGGCTTGGGGCAGGACTGGACAGTTAAGGGAACACAGACTCTGAAATGTTCTCTGAAAAACCAAACTACACAGGTGTCTCCATTTACCTCTGTTTCGAGTACCTGAGATTCAATAGCTTTGTTGAAGGGAGCAAAAGAAATGTCTGAGTTTAAAGAATTACCAGCAGCACTCAGATATCTTTACAATTATTGTGTCTTTTTTAAAAAAAGGTTGCCTCATTTCCCCACACCACCTTTGGTTTGAAATCCATACCTTTATGCTTGATTTAAAACAATAGTTTGCATTTTTGCAAACACCAAAGGATGCTACATTCCCTTATAGGATTCCTGAAACCTCCCAAATATTAACTCGAAGCTTAGCTTTACCAAAATTAAAATCAGCGGTACATAAAAGGTGATACATGAATTTCACAAATCATGAAAATGTATTAAAATGTATGAAAGCAGATAAGTGCTATTTTTGACAACAAATTGAAGCTTATGGCAAATTATTCATACGATTGAAAGTAGAAATGCATTATGTAGAGAAGGTTCTAAAGGAAAGTATTTATCTAAAATGTCTCTTTGAAATGTCCCTTATTTTTCATACTTTTTTCTACCTAAGACAGTAATCTTTTCTCGCCTTACCATTATGCCTTAACCATGAACTGCATGGAATAATTGATGTAAATTAATAGAAAATTCTGGCCTTAATGTCCTATCTACAGACACAACAACAGTAGGTGCTAATTACAGTAATGATCTGAATCTTTGTAGAAGTGGCTATCAGCCTGTCAGTGCACACCAAAAGTTTTCAAGCAGTGTCCTAGCTCTGAGTTTATGCTGCAGTGTTAGAAAACCACTTAACCTGGGGCCTGAGACAGCCAGCCCTGGCCCTGGCTTCCATTTTTAACTATGCTCTTCTCATATATACCCACTGCTTATTGACAAATATGTCTGTAATTTTTCTTTTCTCTCACCCTCATTTTTCCTGACTTAAAGTCTCCAGATGAGGATAAGCAGCTAGGCTTGCCTGGAGGCCTGGATGACACTCACAGAGGGAAGATGAAAGCAGCAGCAGAAAAATATAACAGTTTAATCTTCTTAAAAGGGGATAGCTGATAAAGCAGTTCTGGGGTGGGCTTGTTCCACTGCTTCAAAGTGCTGTTTGGTTAAGGCAATTTATTGTTGCAGTATGTGAGCATGATTATTTCAGCATTGCTTCTGATCCCAAATAGCTGTCATTGCTTAGAGTGTAGATGGGTATGTTTTTTTCTCATTGAAATCTAAAAATAAATACTGGAGGAGTTGGGGAAAATTTCTACTTAACTCTATGAGCTTTCAGACACGGCAACCATCGTAGCAAGAAAGCCTAAGGGAAAAGATATGGCAGCACAGACTGTTCCACCAAGACAAGGCAAATTAAAATTCAGCAGACAAGTGGCCTTCATACCCAGGCTTTTGGAAAATCGAATCAATTATACATTTCAGTCCAGAGGTAGGAGGCTGCTTCCACGCAGCCAAAATGAATAGAACTGCTTAGCATGACATGAACAGGGCTATCTGTCCTCACTTCATGGTGAAATAGAGTGCTGCACGTCTGGCATATAGCAGGTAAGGTGATTTGGAATCCCTCAACTCACAGGACACTGAGATTATGACTTGGAACTGAAAGTAGGCAGCCATCCAATGTCAGTTTAGACATTGTTCTGCATAACAATGATTCACCTTGACTTCCCTACAATTTTTAACACACTCGTGTCCTGAATGGGATGTCTGTGCTGGGTAGGCAGCACAATTCTGACATTTTTGCTTTGAGGGATGTCTGTGTCACTCTCATGTACACACAACAAACGCATCTCCACTAAGCCTTGTTATGCAGACATTTCATGTCCTGTGCCACTCTCAAGGACTGCCTGCCTGCTCTCTCCAGTCATGACAGAACTATGTCTGCACCAAAAAGCATCTCTAGAATGAAGTGCCAGGGATAAGACTCAATCTTATCCACTGGCAATAAAATCTCCTGCCCAGCTCTTCTTAACTTAGAGGTTAGTGAAGACTGCAGAAGAGATGGAGGCAGAAGGCTTACTTAGGAAATTGTACACTAGATGGTTATAAAGCCAGTGACAATTAGAGTAAATAGGGATTAGGGAGAGTTAGGGCTTGGGATGAACTTTAGGTCTGGACAGGGTCAGAACAAGCAGCTCTGCAAGATATAGGCAAGTTAGAGGCCTGAAGAACTGAGAGGGTCTGAAAGTGATTTGTGGCACCTGCCTTGTCTGGTTGGATTGTGGTGGACGAACTCACCGCTAAGCATTCTGAGGAGGAAAGGTCTGGAAGCTGCTGCAGAGGCTGAGGTGACAGTAGCTCCAAGGTGACAGAGCTCCAGCTCTCTAAATAAATGACAGCAATTACAGCTCAATCATTCCCTGAGTGGTGAAGGGAGAGGTGGTGAATGTCAAAGATGTTGCTACTGTGATGCCAAGTTTAGATGTCAATCTAGCACAGTGCAGATGATGTTGAGACAGCAATGGAAGGAGGTAAGATGTTATGTCTCTACTTCCATCCCCCCAAAAAAGAGGTATCTACTTGAAATTCATGGTCCCAAGGAGTGGCAACTTGTCTTACCTTGGGGGCTCTGATTATCAAACACAGCAGGGGCTCACTTGAGTGCTGGCTTTGCTTCTGCACATCAGCTTGACAGAGCTCATTATCTGGAGGGCTGGGATAGTAATTGAGAGTGGGAAATATATCCATGACAAGTTACACAGTTGCACCAGTGCTCTGCAGTGCCAAAGAGCCTTAGCAATTTGTTGTGGAATAGTTACTGGCCTCTGTTTTCTGGAGCACATTGGACATCTTTAGAAAACAGCCCAAAATGTGAAACCTTGATTGAGAAGATAAGATCAAGGTCATGCTAGAAGAACAGTTCTTTTTCTGGAAAGCAGTACACTGGATGTGATGAGCTACAGTAGAGACTAGGGAGAGAAAGGGAGTATTAGGGAGGTCGAGGTTGGTGTTCCTAAGCCCCTCTTACCTCTTGGACTGTTAAAAGGGGTCAGACTCTGGTGGCCAAATCATCTAAGTGCCACAGACCATATTCCCATGCAGCCTTGTAAGACATCTGGCAATGGTCTACAGAAAGAAAGGAAAAACCTATAGTCTGGTCAGAAGTACTGTGCATTGGCTTGGTGGTGTCTCAGTGATGAGAGATCAGCAGTGTCATTAGTAGACACCTTGTGTCTGCATTGATATCTTACTGTCAGTCATGCTGGAAGCAGAGAGTTGTACTAAATGACTTGTTTCTTGCCTTTTGAACCTACTCCCTCACTGCAGCAATGCTGTCACATCCCAGATTCGTCTGTGTGCAGGCAGCTGCAGAGTGGAGCATCAGTCAAGTGCCACAGTAGGAAACCCATGGACTCACATTCCTCATGGGAACATGTGAGCACAGGGCAGGGCATGTGACAATCCCCAAACTGTCTGTTTGTTCATGATGCCCAATGAGAAGGAGAAAAGGGAGTTCTTGCCAGAGTTATGCCATCTCAGAGGCCCCATATGACACTGTTGGCCTCCTGTTTCCTTGTGGAGGAGGGAGAAGCCATGCTTTGAAGTAGCCAAGACAAGCACTGATTTCATATGAGCACACTGTTTGACCTGCTTACAACAGAGCTGTTTAGCATCAACCATCAGGGCTGATGCAGAGCTGCCATGAGTCTAATTTGCCAAGTATGGTGCCAAGAGTCTGGGGAAAGCATGAAAGAAGGACCTCAACACAAACTGAGGATCATCTTTTCCCCCATGAATTTTTGTCTATCAGCAGACAAATCTGTCAGCGTTGTCTTGACTCTTGTGCAGTGTTTGCCCAAGGAACTGCTGTGCCTTGCTGCGAGTCTGTCCTACCCCAGCCATTCCCAAGATAAGGTATTTCTTCTTGATGTATGCATTACTGGCAGAAGACTGACTGGCTGAGGGGGTGGGAATCTTCCACTTGAGGCTGGAGATCTGCTGTCTCTAGTAGTGCTGCTGCCCTCCAGCCCTGCAGTGATGCTAGCATTTCTGAGACCTTGTGTTACAAGGGGAGGGTCTCACTGTTGGGAAAGAACACGGGCTTCCAAGGTCTTTTTGCTGCAGGAGACCTATGTATGGTACATGGGAGAGGGGTCTCACAGCAGCTGCCCTGCAGCCACCTTGGCAAGCAGCTCAGGGATGCTGGAACACTGAACAGCTCCACCTGCAGCCTTCAATGCCCTCAGGCTGCCCTCTGAATAAGCAGGGGAGCGAGGTACCTGCTGCATGACTGAACACAGGCTGCAGCTTTGGGAGATGCCTGTAGCCTAAATGTGGATGACATCTTTTATTCAGATGAACTACACATCAGCTAGACCCATCCATTGTAAAGTATAGTGTAAGTGCACGTTGTGAGAGATTCACTTTTTGTCACAGCCTGCTCCTGTGCAGTCACAGCTAATGGCAAGGCAGAGGCTTTGCTGCAGCCTTGGGACTGTGTATTTCACATGGTGTGCCACCAGCTCACATCTCAGCAACCCTTCCCATTTCTGTGTCAGTGGCTAGCGTTGCCCCTTCTTCCCTGGGCTGCACCTGCTGTGCAGTGTTTTCTTTGATACCTTCCTTTACATAATTGCCTGACAGCTGCCTGCAGTCCATATCTGCTTCCTGCATCTCACCATTTCCCAGCAGCACAGCTGCTAGGTCTGGCACATATTGCTAATGCCTCTCCAAAAGCATCCAGGAGTAGTAACTCATTAGCAGGAATTAGTTTTTGAAAATTAACTGTCAGGCTTTGCAGTACAGTACAGATGTAAAACCCTCCTCACTACCAGCAGCTTTTATTAATGTGCTATAAAAAGAACTATAGCACAGGAAAATGATGATTACGTGAAATTATGCTGAAAGCATTGTAAGCAGGTTAGGAGTAAAAAGTTTACAAAGGTGCTGCAGTTGTAGCCCCATTGTATTACAGGTCCAAAAAATTCTGTTCCAGGGTTATGCAGAAAAAGAAAACACAAGAGATCTCATAAAGATCTAGAGGGGCACTGCTGACTTTACACTGCATTAGTATGATGATGTTTTGTGTTTGTAACCATTAATTAGAGTAGATGAATTTATAAAGGCATACTGCTTTTCAACCCATCCCCCCAAAAAAACAATCCATGTGGTACTACTATAAAGGTGTCACAGAGTTAATAGAAAAGTAAGTATCTGTGAAAAATGTCAAACTGAGCCAGAGGAACCATTACCTATGTCACACTCTACACCAGCAAGATGAATATATCCTCACCTCAGCAAGGTTTTCTCAGCATGACTGTGATGAAAATAAAAATACTTCTGTTCATGTGTCTAGGCAATACCTATACAATTCTCTCCAGTAAATATATTTTTCGAGCATGAACAGATACTCTGCTTTCCACTGGTTCATCCTATATAAGTACTTTTTTTAATGAATATCGTAAAGACAGCTAATGTTCTACTTTTTAATAAAGGTTTTATCTTCCCTGTTTACCTGAAGAACGTTTTTCTATGTATAACAGGAAACTTCATTTCAATGAATTTCAATTGATGCTGAGATAATTATATTATTTAATTCTGTATATTTTGATTTTTGTGGGTTTTCTTAATATTTGGGACTAGTCTATTCTTGTGCCAAAACCTCTGACATGCAGGTAGGCTGTGAAAAAAACTGAGCAAAAAGTTTCAGTGAATTCTATGAGACATGTAAGTATGCAACATTCCAGTGACAAGCCCCAGGCTCATGTCTTTGTACAGGAGCCAATGATGAAGTCAGTGCCAAAATCCCCCTTGCTCAGAATGCATGTAATGTGCATTGTGCAAAACTTAACACCGAACAGATATGTAGCATCACCATCTGGTGTCATGTTGAAGGAGAAGCTTTTGCATTACATACCACTGCCATGCCTCTGCAAGTATTTCAGATCACCACCCTCCTTCAAGATGAGTTATGCACAAAGCGACTCTTGAGGTATGAGATCAGTTTGGCATGGCCATTGACAGGGTAAGAGAGAGGCCTGCATTTGGGAACCTCATAAATGGATCCTTAGGTTTGTGCCATTGATATCAGTCCCATGTTCTGCTATCCAAAACTGCAGCCTCTTTCATGTTTTGCAATCTCTCCCCACAGAGATGCTCACTGTAAGTCTTCCACTGTAAGTGCTTTTCCTACCGCTGTCTAAATAGTACATTTTCATAATCATCTTCAGATAAGCCAGGGTCAATCAAGTTGGTCCATGGGAACCACTTGGATTTTCAGTCTCCAGATGAAGAGGCTGGGATCTTTCAGAGGAGCTGCTCCACAACACCAGTCCCTGAAAAGCCAACATCTCATCCACTTAATGATCCTGCTCTTCATCATACAAACCATGGATTCTGTTCCTGTACACTTAGATTATGAATACTTCCTTAGTTCATGAACTCATCCCTTTACTTCTTATTGCAAAAATCATTTCACTATACATTGCTTTATTAACCATCAAAGATTTTCAGAAAGATATGATGGGTGAATGAAAGGGTAGGGGTACATTTCATGGCAGAACATATACATGATATAACAGAGTGATTGGGACAGCCACCATTCATTGTTATTTTTTTCCCATTTAAATTATTTAATAACTCTTTCATCTAAATTAGAAGAGGTAAGAAAATCAGCCCTAATAAGTCATTACTCATTACAAGAACACCTCTTTTGTTTCCTCATTCACCTCTATATTTTGAATTTGTTCAAATACTCGTGTTTGATACATTTTCAGTAAAATACAGTTATTCAGTATTCTTGATCCTCCTATTTATTCAGGCTTCTCATTATACATCAGAACTTCCATTAAGACTTTAGACATTGATTGATTGATGCTTGATTTTCCATTAGTACAAAGGGGGTCAATACGTAGAAAAGGAAAATAAAACACCTCATTAAAGTGTGATGATCATAATAAAGCGAGTATCACAGACTCAATTACTGCTACACAGTGCCGTGTTGCCACTAGGTGTCAGGGACACAATTCACTCCGCCCAGGCAGCAGGACCGCAGGCTCAGCTATGGCTCACATGCCCCAAGGATTGAGGGATAATTTTGTCTACTCTCTTATGCTTCTCAGTTAAAGGCTTTAAAACCCCAGTGGAACTGGTCCTCCGTTGAGAAGATCACTGTTTTGAAAACTCTGTGTACTGGTGCACTTAGCTCTGCCGCCCTGGTAGCCATAGTGAGGGAGTTACAAATAGAAATTAGAGCCAAAGTATAAAGAAAGTACAAAGACAAGAGTGGAGTGGCAGATATTGTCTACCTGGACTGCTGTGAGGCCTTTGATACTGTCTCTCATAAGAACCTCACAGAGAACCCAGTGAAGCATGGCCTGGATATACAGACAGTGAGGTACTGAAAACTGCCTGAACATCTGAGGCACAGAGTCTAGCCGCAGGCCAGGAACTAGCAGTGTACCTCAGGGGTCAGGGCTGGGTCTAATTCTGTTCAACATCTTCATCAATGGTCTGAATGACGGGGCAGAGTGTACCCTCTTCAAGTTTGCAGATGACACAAATCTGGGAGCTGGGTGGAGTGGCTGATATACCAGAGGGTCATGCTGCCATGCAGAGGAACAGGAATGGGTGAGCAGGAACCGTAGGAAGTTTAGTAAGGGAAAGGGCTAGTCCTGAATCTGGGGAGGAACCGTATATGTTGGGAGCCACCAAGATGGAAAGCATCTTTGCAGAAGATCTGAGGTCCTGGTAGAAGCAAAATTGAACATAAGCCAGCGATGTCCCCATGTAGCAAGGAAGGCTGAAGGGATCCTGGGCTGCGTTAGAAGGAGTGTTGCCATCAGGTCAAGGGAAGTGATCCTTTCACTCTACTCACCAGTGCTGAGGCCACACCTGGAGTACTATGCCCAATCCTGAGGTCCCAGTAGAAGACAGATATGGACATACTGAAGAAAGTCCAGCAAAGATATCATGCCTCTGATCACCAGCCCCTGGGCCTGGCCATTCAGCTGGATTTCAACCCACCCCACTGCTCATCCAAGCTCATATATCAACAGCTTGTTTATAAGGATCTTATGGGAGCCAGTACCAAAAGCCTTACTGAAGTCCAGGCAAACAATATTCACTGCTCTCCCCTCATCTATCCAGCCAGTCACTTCATTGTACAAGTTTCTCAAGTTGGTCAAGCCCTTCCCCTTGGTCAAGCCATGCTAACTACTCCTGGTGATTTTTTTTTATTGTTCATGTGCCTCAGATTGGTTTCCAGGATTAGCTGTTCTATCCCCCTCCCAGGGATCAGGGTGAGGCTGACCAGCCTGTCATTCCCTGGGTCTTCCTTCTTGCCCTTCTGAATGACAGAAGTGACATTTACCTTCCTCCAGTCTTCAGGTACTTCTCCTTGTCATCATGAAAAATCAAAGATCATTGAACAATTATTGAAAGTGGCCTCACAATGACATCTGCCAGCTCCCTCAGCATCCTGTCAGGGCCCATGGATTCACATATGTCCAGTTTGCTTAGGTATTCCCTGATCTGATCCTCTTTCACCAAGGGTACATGTTCCTTGATCCAGTCTTTCCTCCTGGTCTTTAGGACCTGGGATTCCTGAAGGCTAGTGTTGTTAGTAAAGATGGAATCAAAGAAGGCATTCAGTACCTCAACCTTTTCCATGCCCTGTGTAGCCGGATGCCCCGTCTCATTGAGCAAGGTGCCCACATTTTCCCTAGTCTTCCTTTTGTCATCTATGTACTTATAAAAGCCCTTCTTGTTGTCTCCATCACCCCTGGTCAGATTCAAATCCAGTTGGGTTTTAGCTTTCCAAGCTTCATCTCTAAATGTTCAGACAATGATTCTGTATTCCCCACAGGTTGCCCATCCTTGCATCCTTTTTGTGTTTGAGTATGGCCAGGAGCAACTTGTTTATCCACATGGCCCTCTTGAAATTTTTGTCTGAGTTCTTATTCATTGGGATGAAACAATCTTGAGTTTGTAGGAGGTAACCTTTTAATATAATTCATCTTTCTTAGCCCCACTTATCCTCCAGGGCCTTATCCCACAGCATTCTTTCAAGATCTTTGAAGAGGCCAAAGTCTGCTTTCCCGATGTCCAGGGTTCTGATCTTGTTTTTCCACCCTCCCTGCCCTTGGGATCCTGAATTCTGCCATCTCATGGTCACTGCAGGCTGACCTGCACACAAGGCTGTCTTTGATCTTCACATCTCCAACAAGCCCCTCCTTGACGAGGATGTGTTCCAGCAGTGCACTTCTCCTCATTGGCTTCTCTATCACTTGGAAGCTCGGAGGAATAAGTTATCACAAATGCCCTCCAGGAACCTCCTGGCTTGTTACGTCCTACAGTGTTGTTACCGTTGATATTCTGCAGGTAATACTATCTAAATCTGTGCTGTTATGCAATATGAATTGAACTTGTTATGCAATATGTTTTACTCTGTTGACATGAGTTGACTTCCATGGCTTTGGCAGTCCTTTGCGCAGGATCCACAGAACTACCCAAGATTCCTTTTGCCATGTCATCTGAAGATCTCTTTGTGTGTAGGGACTGGACTTGGGACTGGACCCTTTCTACAATGTTTTATTATGTGTGCTGTAGATAAGATTCCCGTTTCATTTTTAGCCATCACTGACACCATCAGAAACATGAGATGGCCTGCAAATAATACAGGAAACAGTGGGAAAAATGTTCAGGAGAAAGAAAGATTCTTTTTCTGGAATTTTCAATAAAGCAACCTCCAAAGTATTTACAGATTTACTACACGCTGTAGAACTGTCTGTTGGTAATATATAATAATACTGTGACAGGCTGTTTTTTCTTTATTTGGTGACAGATATGTACTGCAGGAATGTAAGATGTAAGGTACCTTTAAAGTTGCCTGAAGACTTTTCTTGGAAAATTGTTATTTTTGCTCAGAAATCTTCAATTATAATTCAAAGTAACACACCTAAATAATTCTTTAGCTAACACCAAACACATTCAAATGACCAACTATAAACACTGGGAAAAAAAAAGCAAATAAGAGTCTTAAGTATGACTTTGCAACCAGGCAAAAGAAAGGATTAGCTTTATAAGAAAACATTTCAGAATCTCAGCAGGCAACATCCTTGAGCTCAGACAGTGCCTCACAGGCAAATCTAACCTTGGCTGGGTTAGCTGTCATGACATCCTGCATTGCCACAGAAATCTGCTGGGGTGCAATATCTCAAGGTACCTAGACAGAATTCATAAAATTCAATAACATCTACTGTCCATTTCAAAAGCTTTTGCTTTCTAGACAAAATAACTCTGGTTTTACAAAATTTTGCTTTCTTTTTTGTCATTTATTAGAATATAGTGAACTTAGAAAGTTTTCTCTCTAATTATTTACCTTAAAAGGCTACGACACACATTTCTTCTATCAGCTACATAAATTAATTTTGCACAGTGCACAGCAAGATTTTCCCCATTTCAGGAGCAAACTCTAGTTAAAAGCAATTAGCAGAAACTTACTTTTTCTGGGCCAGGAAGAATGAGCCTTTCTGTTTTCCAACAGCTTCCCTAGAAGATACTTTCACTATGCCAAGGACTGGGCATACAGTAGTGTCTGTCTGCTCAGTGTCAGTCTGGAAGTGAACTTTCTGAAAGAACAATTAGTTGTCCATTTAAGATGTTTTGAGCTGGACTCCCAGAAACTTGGGCATATAAAAGGCATTTGTCAGTTCTAAAATCATTCCCTTTATTTAATTTCAGATAGAAAACTTGAATATATAGAATAGTATCGGAAGAGTTATTTTCAATTCCTATGAAAATTTTAATTTTCAACTCTGTAGCATTTTCCTCCAGAATATTACAGAATGTCTGTGTTAAATAAGAAAATAGGTTTAGCCCTACCAGAGGCCTAGATTAGATCTGACAACTTGTTTAGAATCCTAAATACCCAGTCTATTTCTGTACACCTATATCATGTTTTCCCTTACCACCTCTGCTCAGAACCAAAACAGAAACCCTGCTGCATATGGATACTTGGTCACGTGTAGACATGCCAAGCTCTCAGACAAATGCCAGTGAATGAGGAATTGCTTCTTTCCACAGTGGGAAAAAAAATATGTGTTATGGAAATGTTGACACTTTGCAAATAAGAAAAAAAAAAGTGTATTCAAGGAATTCAGCCATAAGGAGGAGGAAAGGTCCATGGAATAGTAAATATTTCTCATTTTATTGTGTTAAGTTGCATGATGTTGAAGTACTGTCTGCCAGAGTAAAAGAGGAATGCCATACTGTTGCATTGCTGCCTAGTTTTCCTAAACAGGCTGTTTCTAACATACCATAATTACAACTGGCATGGTTCTGACAGAAACTAAGTTGTCTGAACTATGTTTATATCTCTTTCATATCTTCCTTAAACTAACAAATTTCTATTTATGTGAGCTAGTAGCTTTGGGTTTATGTCATGCAGCAGATGTAACCCAAGCTCTAATTATGTCTAGACTTAGTCCAAATGCTCACAAGCTGTTTGCTTGGAAAGTAGAGGACAATAATATATCAATATACTATCTTGTTCATTGTCCTACACAATTTGTATCTTTAGTGCAGAATTGTACTTAAGTTTCTTGCAGAACTATGGTCAGTTCTCATCAGTATTTTGCCAAGGAAAAGAAGTCATGTGAGTTTATACTTACGGAAAACTGACATCCTCAAAAATCTTACTGTTCACTTTGGGACTAAAGTTTTTGCAGAAATCAGTAACAAACAATTACCCTGTATGGATATCAAACCTCATTTGAACTCCAAATTATATATGCAGTATAAAACCACTCTGTTTCTTTCTGTCCCTAAACATAAACCTGAAATAATGCTTGAAGTAAAAATAGCAAAGTGACTAGAGCCCACAAGAAAATACATGACCTGAGTACATTGATGAAAATGTCTAAGTGCACTGTCAGCACCAGACCTGCCCATGTCCAAGCAGATCCCACAGGACATGATGGTATCTAGCTTCTTTCAATTTCCTTTTACTCCTCCTTTCCCTAACTGTAACTCTCACCCTAATTCTAACACCACAATCCATCCTAACATAAAGCATAAGATAGTGGCTCTGAACACAGTGCTGAACATTGCCCAAGGGCAGCAAGAGCTGGGACTGAGGATTTAGGGCCCACCTGAGAGCCACCAGCCTTTCACATTCAGTCCAACCCCATTCCAATCTGTAAAGCCCTTGACACAGGGGTTCACACAAAAGCATGCCCTCAGTGCCTTCCAAGTCCAGCCCTTACTCCAGCCATGCCTGCTGTTGTCTCTTTACAGCTGAGCAGACCTCTCCAACCCCTCAATATCCCCTGTACCAAATGGGAAGCTTCTGTGCAGCTGACTCAAAAATTACTTTCCTAAAGGACAAGGCACAAGGTCTTCCATTCAGACACCCTCACCCTCTTCTCCAAATCAACCCTCTTCCCAGCTCTACTCAGAAGTGCATAGAGATGCCAAACCTCAAACAAAACTCAAGGTGTGGATGCCAACACTCATAATATCCCAGGGACCATTCCTAAGTTAGCATGAAGAGAGAGGTCAGCTATACCTGGGTCCTCTCCTATAATCGTTTTAAAGAGGCAGTCAAGCCATCTTAGATTCATTTTTTTGTGATCATTTGCTCAGACTACTTTTTCCTTGTAAAACATCTTCAGCTTCTGTTCATTTTGGATTCCACTCTGCAATGAGAGATGCCTTCACTGACTTGGATCTTCAGACTCGATGTCTGCAGGCAGCAGCAAATGGTATCTGTGTATTGTTCCCTCCAGATGTTGACTAACTGGGCAGAAAGCTGAGAGTCTTGATCTGGGAGCTAACACAAAAGGCCAGGGTAGGGTGTGAAAAGCTTTCAAAGAATTTTGTTTAGCCGAGAGCTAGAGACTTGCTATAGGACACATAATTTATGCAATTCCTTGAAGGGCCTGTTTCATGAGGGCTTACTGTCTGGATTGAAGCAGTGGCCTATATCTGACTCCCTGCTGAGTACCCAGTTTCAGAATTTAGGCTAATGTAGACAACAGAGTTACACCTGCAAAAAGTCTAGGGAATTTCTAAACATATATACATCATTGACTGATGGAAAAAAAACCCAAAACACTGTTCATCCTGATAGTGGGAGCATCTATCCAAAGTCTGAAGGAGTAAGGAAAACAAAGATGTTTTGACCAAAAAAAACCAGAAGGCTTGTGTGCCCTGGTAGGAATAAAGTGTGCAGCAACTTACAATCCATGTCTCATCTTTTGACTGGTCTTGTTTTGAATATGGGTATTAACTCCACTTTTTCTTTCACTTTCGTACTCTTCCCCAATACCAAAAAACCCAGCAATATCATCTCTTCTCAGTCATTAGCTATGGGGTGCTTTAGCATAATAGCAACAGCTAATCACGGTCCTGTATGTGGTGATATGAATGCTAAAAAGGCCTTAGAAGCACCACTCTGTGGGATATCCATCCTAGCAGTCTACACTATATGGACACGGGTGGAATGGCTCAGTGAAGCTCCCTAACATGTCATGCTTGCCTAGTCTGGGAAGCTCACAAGGGCTGTTTGACAGTATGCAGTGGCCTCAACAACTGACTAAAATAGCAGGTGGCTCTTTTCTCTGAGATCCTGCATAAAGGAACATTCAATCAGTCAAAAATTTCCATGCAGAGCTTCATCTTACCTTTCTAATATTTTCTTACTACATCTGGACAAGAGACAGGCAGTTCCAGGGTTAGGTGTCCTTTGCTTCCCTCCTGATCACAGAGTGCACTCAGATGTTGGTTCTCACATGGGGGAATTAGAAGTTCCTCCTCGTTTCCTGCCTCCTGGTTCCTGGCCCCAGATCTCCCCGATGGTCTCTCTCAATTCAGATATCCCATGCTTTCTCTGACAGTCCATGAGCAATGATGGACATGACATCGGCAGAGAACTTTTAAAACTGAAGTATTGCTTATTTTAGCCAGAAAGAACAAAGCACACGGAGAAAAGGATTTCAAAACAAGAATATGAATGACTGGTTTATTTTTCCTTGCTACAAAGGTGGCCTAGGTTATCGACTTCCTCAAGTTAGACAGCCATAAGAAAAAAAAATTCAACTCATAGAACTAATCTATGCATAACGTAGGAAACTGAACAAGGGGCAAATCAGGCTTTAAAAAATACTTTTCTGGAAGTCTTTAAAAATAATTGAAAAACTAAAATGTGAACCCCAAAACTGACTTTTTTCTTTCAGTGTGCCTTTTGGTATATCCAATCTTACAGAGAGAGGTTTGATCCAGTTCCCACTTAAGACTACAGTTGAAATGACTGGAAACAAACTGAATGCAGTGGACATTGAATTAGGACTTCATCCACAGTCATTCACACACTATCCGCTAACCGGAAATAACACATGTACAACATCCCTCTTGCTGAGAAGTTAACCCATCACTTCAAGGATGTCCCAGCAATCCCCTCTAATATCTCACACTGCAGTAGCTATGCATAGTACTTAATATGTGCAGCTGGCAAGAAGATTTCCCACAATCCTGCTGAAAATCATACACTTAACTGATATAACAACACATGAGTTACTATCTGAACTCTGAGTACAGAGCATTGCAGCCAGCTCTTCAACAATGCAGTAGCTAGTGAGCATACCAAGCCTGCCCTTTCCTGTAAACAACCTCTCCTTAATGTATTTTCAGACACAGCTGTCAGCTCCCCAAATACTTTAAAAAGCATTTGAAAATCTGGGTTGCACCCTACTGACTGGTGACAGCCCAGCTTCCCAGTCATGACACAGAATAAATCTGTTCTGCAAGCATCAAGGCTTTCTCTTAGGCCAAATCCAGGTTTTGTACAAATACACACAGCAGTTGGGATCAGACAGACCATACACTTCTACTAGAACTGGAAAACACATCCTTTTGACCATGCTGTAAACAGTGTATCAACCACAAAATAAAATATTAAAAAATGCAAATGTTAATAACTTTCTTAATAAAAAAAAAAAAAAAAGAGGAAGAATAAGGCAATTGCATATCTCAATGCTAGTCGTGTTGCTCAATATACTTCTGGAAAACATGTTTATTAAAATGAAAAGAGTGAAACAGGACAGGACCAGACAGGATCCATTTCCAAAGGGAGCTGTGAAAAAAGATAATTCAACTGATGTGATTAAGGGGGAATTGTTAGGGGATGTTTACATCAAGAAAAGCAAAGCTATTCTGGCTCTGGTCTAGGCCCCCTTCAGCATGTCCCAGCATCTAGCACACTCAGGCAATATCTGTGTCATAGGGCATACCCAGTGTCATGCTACTGCCTTTTTGGTCCCTTATCAAGATGAGGAGAGTCACTTAAAATGCCACCCTCAGACTATTGTGGTAACTGGCACGCTGACTCAGGACAACTGTGAGATGCTCTTAAGGAGAGTTAAAAGGTCATTTGCACAACTAATGCACTAGAAATGTTAGCTGCTACATACTGCTGTAATGCCAGCAACTGTGACGTTAAGGCATTCACCATATCCTGCAAGCTGATCAGTACCAGTACAAATTTCGTAAAGCTGCCAGGAGTTTAGTTTATGTTAACACAAACAGCAAAGAAAGAGCAGCCAGAAAAGATACTGAGAAGTAGGAAAGATAGTGAGGCACACAGCCCTTATCATAGCACTGAGAAAAGAATCAGGACAAACAGCTTTGGATGATCTGCACATGTACATCTATTCCTTGAAATATTGGGATATGTTTCTTTACCATAGAGGGGGAAGTTAATGGAAGAGGTAGTGAATGGACGGAAATAACATGAAGTGATTTATGTTCAGGTGAGAGTGGAGACTCACAACTCCCTCGAGCAGCAGCATTTAGTCTCTAAAGTACATAAATTACATACTTGGAAAGCTGCAAGTTGCAGGTTGTAGCCTTGTTTTATTTGGCTGTCCTAACTTTAACTGGGGTTCAATAGATCCAATTTTTCAATTTCAGACCATTAGAGAAAAGAAGGAAAGGAGGTTGTAATTTTTTTGTCTTTACTACCTTGTGATCTTTTCAGCACATAAAGGTCACCTACAGCAGATGTCAATAATCACAATCTTTACAGTTTCTTTAAAGTTCATAATTTTACAGAACTATTTCACAGGTTACTAAACCAAACCAAATTACTTCTCAGCAAGAGTGAATTGGTGCCCTTCCTATATAATTTTATGAGTTCCCTCTGGGTCTTCGCTACTCCAAGGCATGTGAGCATTTGGCACAAGATTTGAAACAAGAACTGACTGTAAAGCACTGGAATTATCTGGATGATTCAAAAATAAAGTATTAGATACTTTTCTCCAGGAATGGTTAAATAGAGACACCATTTTTATTTGAAAGAGAAAATTCTTGGAGTCCAAATGCTCAAACTGCTCTCTTTGAGTGCCTTCAGATGGAAATTTATCTCATGTTTTCAACAGTACACTTCAATTCAGCATGTAGGTCAGACATAGCACCTCATTTCTCAAGGTGCTATGGGTTCATAACTCTGACTGAAATCTCTCAGACCTGCAAGGTCTTGCAGCCTTTATTAGGCAGCCAGAAGTGCTCACACAAAACAACACTGCAAAATGCAGTCCAACACTTTTTTGAGTCTTTCTCATGTAAAGGGCAAATATCATATCCATTTTCTATATCTCACAAAAATAGGGAAAATGTAATGAAGGTTTGACTGAGGGAAATGCAATAGAAATTTCTTTATTTGTTTAATTTTACTAAATCCTTGATTTTTTTTCTCCAAGGTCTCGAAAAAGGTAATTTTCAGCAAAAATTACATCCTAACTGGGATTCTTGGCATTGATTTGATTTGACTTCTTTTAACTGAAATGCTTAGAATTTAAAAACTGTTTCCATACATGAGAGGTGATAAGCATGTACATAATTTGATGTGCATGCTGTAAGCCCAAAATACCAATAAAAATAAATACAGATACACTTGTTTACTTCAGCACAGCAACACACCCAAGGAATACCCGTTTCAGTATCTTACTCCATTGCTTCTTTGATAACATTCTTATCTCTATTCCTTAAACTTCAGCATATAGGGAGTTGCAAATAAGGAACTGGTTTCCAGTATTCCATGTAGCAAATCTGGAACAAAATGCAGAAGGAAAACTGGTTCTCCAGCACCCAACCCAGAGGAAAGCACTGCCCTCCCTCTCAGCACTTGCTGAAAGCTAGCAAGGGCTCCTGTGGTGATTACCAAGTTTTCTCTTGTCTAGAGTATCTTCTGGTTGTTAACATTTACCTTGGATTTATTTCTTGATCTGAATATTAAAATTTCAAAACATTTCTCCAGTACTGTTGAAACAGAGAATAAGAAGCTTATATTTCTTTCTGGGAATGAGGAAATGCCCAAATATTCAACCTTACTTAAACATGTATTCATAACGAGTATCCACAAAATGGAAGGCCTAACAATTCTCACTTCAACAGAAGTTGTGTGAGTGTGTAAGAAGTTACACTGCTTCTTATTTGGTGTAAATGGAGATCTTACACATTTTAGTGAATCTGGTTTTGTGCAGTGAAAATATGTCTCGTTAATAACATATTCTTTTCAACCTAAATTTGTAATTTAATTGGTCTCACAACAGACATTTTTCATCTCTATTTCACAGACTGTATCCTCCTGTGAGTATGTTAAAATATTTTCTTTCAAAGGCGGCTTTTTGAAACCAATGCCCGCAAACATATTGCTGCTTATTTGTATCCAGGTATTATGCCCCAGATAACAGGGAATCAGGACTTGTATTTCCACATATTTTTAAGTTTTAAATAGGTAAATATTCAGTGCTTTCTTCCTTCAGTATTTTTTGATATCTAGGTGACTTTTCCCATATAGAAACTAACTGAAATGTATATTCATGAATGCCCGCGTATAAATGTAACCACAGTAAATTTAGAATACTGGTGTAATTTCAGAAAATGAAATGAAGAAATATTAAACTAGTGTGGGTTTTTATGTCACTTTAGGTAGACAGAATCTTGGAAATCAAGTACCACACAAAATCACGCTCTGATGATTTTGGTTTTCATTTCAATGACTATTAGATAAGCACTACAGTGAAAATTGAATTTGAAAAGACTAAAGTGGGTGGAGTAATAAATAATATTAAAAGAATTACAGTAACAAGAAAGAATACTTAATGCTGCATAGCAAAACTGTGGTTTTTGTCTAATATACCACAGGATTGAAACAGTGCCACAATAAATGGAGAGAGGGACAGCTTCCCTGTTTATAGTGCTCTTAATGTTCCAGCAATGTTGCATTGGCGATTTACCCATACTCAGATACCTGTTAGTCACAACACAAAAATATTTTGCACTTACTCAGACCCAAAGGCAAAGCACTTTAATTGTGCAGTGCAACATTTTTTATTGTACTGGCTCTTTATCAGGACTATTTTAATACACAAGCTACATTTTCATATTTAACTGCAGTTATCACACCTTAGCCTGTGGTTATACATTTCATCGAATAAGAAAACTCCCATACGCTTACTGTGTAGATATCTCCCACAGAGTATGTTATGGAAATTCAGTCTTTATGAGAACAACTGATTAGTATCTGTGAACTCACACTTCAGCGGTAATAGTCAGGATGTTGCAAACAAAAATCAAACTGTCCTTAGGTAATCCAAAGCACTAAGAAGAAGCGGAATTCCAGAGATACCATGAGCCTTTTGAAAGAGTGGCCAGGTAACACCACAGAGAACCCTTTTCTAGATGATGTCTTGGCTTACTATCTCCTAGACTAAACTTCTTAATCAAGTTCATATGATTTGGACATTAAAAGAAAATAAACCCTTTCATACCTGATGAAGGAAATGATGGGAGGGAACAACTGGGAATGCTTTCTAAGATCAGCCTCAGACAAAATAACCTGGGATAACAGTTTAAGACTCCAGTTCAGAGCAGAAACTCAAGCCACCACACCCACTTTACCAATTGTCCTGCCACAGTCAACAGTATCAAGCGTATCTGATAGAAGACTTAGCAAAAACATCTCCTCTTCACCCAGGGTGATCTACTCTGAAAAACAAAAGCAGTATGTGTACCAGTTCAAAGCCCCTGAGCCATGTAAGGGTTGCAGGTGAAGATAGAACTCCTTCTTCTCAGGGTAAGGTGTTTCCTAAAATGTCTAATCCAAAACTTTTGAGATATCCTGTTCCACTAAACCCATTCCCATATTCCTACAGAATATATAACTGTTCAGCTGAAACATATTTAGACCTTAAAAGATGTATTCTTTTGGTAACATTAGCTTTTTCCCTGACTTTTCACAAGGTGTCCAGTTTTTCCCAGGTGAGCTTTTCCAGAGCAGGGCTGTTCACAGTAAAAGCAGCTGTGGCCCAAAGTGGCACCTGTCCTGATAATACCTTTCCTCTTCATTTTCCTCCGGACCTGCAGCTCTCATTGAGGATACCACATGCTCTTCCACAAGGACTGCAACAGTACTCAGCTGAGGCTGGAAAAAGACATTATTTCATGTTTAGCTATGGACTTCATACCAGTGCCAGCCCACCCTGAAAGTCTACCTTTATTTCCTCTGCAGTGGTGTAGTTGGCTGAAGATTACTATTCCCCTACTTAGTAAGCAGCCTCCTGAATTGTGACAAGCATTTCAAGATAAGCACTTCTGAGTCCTACTTTTATCACAGTTTGAGTCCTCACTTTATGTCCTGAACGGTACAGCTATACTCCAAAACATTTTCCCTCTCTGCTATCTCTACTCTCCCAGTTTTGACACCCACAGTTAATCTCGTGCAAGCCCCTAGCTATTTTTTGGAAAAGTAATTTTGAAACCAGCAATCCAGTCTCATTTCCCATGATTTTAAAGGAGTTAACAGATAATTTCAGACACGGGTAACAAAGGCAGGGAACGAGGAAAAAGGGTGTCTCCTGTTCAGGGCTGCTGAGTTGCCATGTTTACAGCTCCAAGCAGGCTGCTGAATGGCCACAGCCCCATCTGTAAAATGATCCAGCTACTGTACTCTTGACTTTTGCAAGTTATGAGCAGCCAGGGGAGATTGTGTAAGTGCTGGAGCAGCTGCAGAACCTTTCCCTCACTGAACTACTGAGGAGGCATGCCAGCTTGTTTGTGTGCTTCTCCAAAACCTTTCACCTACTTTGGCTGTTTTGGCTGCACCGTGAGCCCCCAGCAGCTTGACAGCTTGTGTAGCAGCAGCGTCGGGTGACAGAAAGATGAGAACGGGAAGATATGACCCTTGTTCGTAATGCTATTTCTGTCTTTTTTTCCATGTAAAGGGCCACATAAATATTTAGAAAACAAATGTATTAGTAGGTTAAAGTATCAATCCAGTTCCATAAATGCAGATCCATCTGCAGGCAGAGAGTAAACGATTTGCCCTTGGTACTGCTGGAAATTTCGCGAAGTGCTGTGAATACGACTCATGCTCTTGTCACCAGACTACTCCTTCTGCTTACATTCAAAACTTCCTAGTGCTACCATTAATTTCCACCCAGACTTACTGCTTCTCCTGGGTTGTCATTTCCCCTTCCTTACAAAAGCTGAATTAGAAGTAGCCTTTGTCCTTAGCAGAAAATGTTCATCTGGTTCCATAAGGGAAAAAACTTTGATAATGTTGCTGGATCACCTGTTTGCCAAACCTCCTAAGCATTTTATCAAATTTGAATAGATAATCAACTCCCTACAAACTTTGTACAAACTAGCAGGTGGTTTAGGGAGGAGAGATTAAAATTTTGCTCCACACTGAATAAAAGGGTGGGGAAACTTAGCCAGACACATTCTACTAGAGAGCAGCAACCACACCAGTGTTCTGGCTGGTCGGGAGAGGGCACTCATCCCAGCACATCCCATTGGGTCTCCAGCACTTGTTGGGTTAGGAAAAAAAACCTTACATTTTTGTCCCCACATAGAAAAAGGTAGGGCAAAAGCAACCATGATACCTTCTATTAGACATCAGCAACATGGTCAATCATTACGCATGCTGGCTGACCAGGAACACGGCTCTGACCTAAGTACAGCACGTAGTGTCTCCAGCAGGGGTGAGGACATAGGAAACATGAGGCCAGAGACAGCTGATTGCAATGGAGAGCTATTAGGAGACAAATGAACAGGAACCTAGGCTTCATTCATTCCACTCTTCTGGACCCATCTGTTGTGGAAAAAAGCAGAATGTTAACGCAGCTCCATTTTCTTAAGCATAGTCAGGAAAACATTACTGTGACCAAGCAACTGCAAGTGCTGTTACTGCCTCTTCAAAACTTGTCCCAGGGCAGTTCAGAAGAGGAAAGTTAAAATATCTAAGAAGCAGAAATGAGACCCCCTCTGATGAATACTGCAGTTCAGAATTTGGCACTGTCCATCATGGTAAAAATATTGTTCTCTGACACCTGCACTTAAAGCTGTCACGTGTTTCAGAAGGAGGGTGAAATGGTGGTTTGGAGAGGAAGTAAAGGAGAACACTACTAAAGACAGGATAAATAGAGGCATTCTTTGAAGTGGTTACAATTTTCACAGCCTAATTCACCTGCAGCTTGGCTGATCATGAATCCTCATATATTGTTACATTTGTGCCTAAAACATAGCTGTGTTGCTCAACATTCAGGACATCCATAACAATTATTTCACAGACACATCGTTTATATATACAAGAATGGAAATTTATATTGTTCAGAACCTCCTGTAACATATAACCATCATACAAGGAGCAAGAAGCAAATCTGAATTATGAAGGAGACACGCTTCTTTTAGGAGCTCATCTGAGCAATAAAACACTGTTCTTGTGCTGCTGATGTGTAAAATTCTTGTAGAAGTTTGTTTTGATTTGAAAAACATCCAGGTTTTGAGTTACCTTTCCCATTTAACAAATGGGGAAGGCAACGCACTTCCTGTATTTCCTGCAACTTCAATTTTACATTTGTTCAGAGCTAAACTGAGTATGTAAGATATTTGTTCATACCTTACTGCATATAACTACCAGAAAAACAATGAGAAAACAAGTTGTTGTAAAGAAAATTAATGCAAACAAAAGAAATTATTCTTAGTTGACGTTCTCCTTATTCAGAACAGGGTGTGTAATATGACTACTCACAAAGGATATTCGAATTACTTATTTTAAGCAGGTTCAGCACACCAACAGATTAAATAAAGTATCTCATAGGAATAGAAATAGTGACCTTATAAACTGGAATAACTGCCTAGTGCAGAGAACTTTCCTGACCCAGATTTTATTGCAAAGTGTTAATTTTGAGGTTCCTGCGTGTCACTTTTTAGTGGCTTCAGGAAGAAAATCGAACAAAAGAAAAGCTATCCTATGCATGTTTCATGGTTTAAACAAATTTGTATTATATTTTCACTTCTGTTAGTCAACTGCACCTTGCAGGCAAACCAAGTTGAAGCAGTCAAAAGCAAAACCCAAATTCTTAAATTTTTAACTTCTAGCAAGGACAGGAAAAATCAAAGTGATTACATTTGCTGCTATTAGATGTCCATATTTTGCTTCATTTCACATTTCATATGCCAACATTCAATCACTGTGGTAAACTAGAATATGATGGAAAAATAACAAAGTAACTCTCTCAATAAAATAATAAAACAGGGAGCAATAAAATAATTAAACATAAAGTACAGTGGAAGTAGAACCATAAGCAGGGATAACATATAATAACTAAGAAGACAAAAATGAGATTAAGTTAAAAAAACAGTCTAATGACAAGCTAAAGTATTCTACTGTGTCTCTTAAACTAAGTGCAATAATTTCTTGTTAGGAATGTTATCTTCCTTCCCTTGAAAAAGTGTACATGTTTGTGTGTGTAAATATATGCATATAAAATTGGACTGGAGAGTTGTATGCAAATTTTAGGGCCCCATTATTTTGTATTATTTTACTGCCACATGCTCCTGCTGTTACAAACCAAGTTTTCACACGTCAGAAGCTCTCTGCTGACATTAATTCCATTCTTCAATGCATTATGCAAACCGTGCCCTCAGTGAAGTGGACTTGGCATGCTGTGAAAAGGCCAGGGAGCACTGGAGATCCGAGTTCCTTCTCCAGCAAAGAGGAAAGGTGAAGGGGTTTTTCCCAGATCGACTGTGACCCAGGAAGATGAGTCGTCCCTGAGAGCACTGTGTCAGACCCTTCTTAGGCCAGCTCTAGTGGCAGAAAGGCCACATGCCGATCTGGGGCCAGTGCGTCACCAGCACAGCTGTCTTCGGGTATTTGGTCACTATTAACCCAGGTCACAGCCATGACCTACATGTCGGCAGCCTGAACTCTGCGGCTGGGATCTGATTTTGCTCCCTTTGCATTCCATGCAAGCTCTGCGCCGACCCTGGGGTTACCCTGTCAGTACCAGCACCGCCAGCATGCCCTGTATGGGCGCGAAGACACAGCTTCCCCCGGGCACCACCGCGCCCCTCACGCCGGGCCATGGCGCCGTGTCAGCGCCGCCTGCTCCCCCCGGCCCGCTCCCCCCGCAGGCCTGGCGCCCAGTGGGTGCCTGTGCACAGCCTGGGCACGGCCTGTACACGGCCGGACCCGCCCGCAGCCCGTGAGGGGCGGGAGCAGCGCGGCGCCCTCGGAGCTGGGCACAGCCACCCCGCCGGCCTCGGCCGGCCGCTGCCCGGTACACAAGGTCACTGCAGGCGGCGCAACAGCAGCACCCGCCGCTCCGTCTGCCCTGGCCCCGCTGCTGCCCCCCGGCCCGGCACCCCGGCATTTCCCGGTGCCGCTGGCAAGGCGCCCGCTGGCCCAAGCCGGCGGGCGAGAGGAACCCTGCCAGAGCTGTCACGAGGCGCCCGGCGGGGCGCGGCCTGCCGGAGCCCCGCCCCGCTGCGATTGTAAATAGAGGCGCCACGTGAAGCCGCCCGCCACAGGCGAGGGGGCAGCGACAGTGACAGTCCCGGAGCCACCGGATCACCGACTCCCTCACCGATCGCTTACGTGCCACGCACCCGCCGCCCCGGGAGCGATGAAGGCCGCCCGGATCGCCCTGCGCAGCGCCGCCCCACTGGCAGGGGCCAGTGCCAGCAGCAGCCGGTTGCCGCAGGAGGTGGAGCAGTTTTCCCGCTTCTCCCCCTCTCCGCTCTCCATCAAGCAGTTGCTGGACTTTGGTGAGAGTGGGGAGGAGCATGGGGAGGTCGGGGCCGCGGGGCAGCCCAAGCCCGGGGCTCGTTTCCCCGCGGAGGGGCGAGCCCCGGAGCTGCCGCGGGAGGGGATGAGGGAGCGGCGCTGTGCGGGACAGAGGAGGCGGCGATCCCTGCCCGGAGGGGTCCGCGCTCAGCCAGCGCTGAAGTCGCTGCCGGCCCCTGCTCGGCTGCCCAGCGCCAGGGCGGAGGAGAGGAGCGGCCCCTGCCTGGTATTCCCAGCCCCGCTGGGAATCTTCCGGCCCCGGGGTAGTGGCGGCGGCGGGGAGGTCGCCTCGAGTGGTCATCTCCGGCCGCAGTTGCCCCCCGGCCAGGTGCCAGGCGCTGGAGACCTGTCAGTGCCGCCAGCAGAGCTGAAGATGCGCTACAGCGCTGTTTCGGCGGTGTTAGTAGGGTGCGGGTTCTGAGAGGTCCATGGACGGCGGGGCGTGTTGGTGCTCCACGCACACGGTGTCGGGAGGAGCCATCAGGCGGAGTGAACGCGCTGTTCCCTGATCCCATTATCGCTTTGGCAGCTCTAGCGCCCGTGCTGGCTCTGGCGCACATGATACTGCCGGACGTCACCCCGAAGAACCTCCTGTTTACAGAGGCTGTAGTGCTTCTTAGGGGATTGCAATTAAGTGGGAACTGTACAAGTATTCCGTCCAGGAACACGCTGTGTCTTACTATCTTGTTAACAGCGTTCAGCACAAACATATATGTACACTTAGATGAGCTGGCCAGTAAAAGCCTCATGATTGCAGAGGAATAGAGTCCTGAAGTTTGTGGAAAGTCAGCAATCTGTAGTTACATCTTGAAACTTCCTTAAACAAAAACTTTATTTTGGATTTATTCATAGGCTCGACTAATGGATGTGAGAGAACTTCTTTTGCATTTTTGCGACAAGAGCTTCCTGTGAGGTTTGCAAACATCCTGAAAGAAATTGATCTTCTTCCTGATAAATTACTAGGCACTCCATCAGTAAAATTAGTAAAAAGCTGGTAAGTATGAACTGCTTGAATTCAGCATGTAAAGTAACACAGCTTTGAGAACTTTGTTTTTACAGACTTTTTTTGAATAGTAGAAAGCATAACAAAATACAGTAGAAACGCAGTTCCTTCATCAAAGCTGAATTGCGAGCTGTTACACACTGTCCTTTTCTAGCATACTAAAATTAAATTGAAAACCAATACGGTTATATTGTTATCTTTAAATTAGTATGTGTGGGGAGGAGTTAACAGTTTGAAATAGCTAATGGAGCAAATCTCACTTCTTATTGTTCAAGAAGGGAGAAAAGAAAATGTGTTCTTTTTCCACATAGCATTACAGACTCTCAGACCCAAATAAAATGGGAAAGCAGGCTATGTACTTGTTTTGATCTCTTACTGATGCAGTTACTAACAGAGCTTCTATTCCAAAGTATATTGCCTTGACATGTGCAACAAGCATTTGAAATTCAATTAAGATAATCTCTGCAGTTGACACAGTGGTTGAATCTGATTTAACCTTGTTTACTGGCACAGTTGCAGCATTTGCCAGGGTGGCTGACATAAAGAGTAGAAGTATTAGAGTGAGATCTAGACACTGTTCTTAATATAGCAAACAGTTGTGCCTTTGCTGTATGCATCAAGACTGTCAGATGTTAGTGCAAGAGGTTTAGCTACTTAGCTTCTGCCAAAGCTGATCAGATTTGGAAAAACTTTGCTTAAGTGTCTTCCTGATTGGCATTGTCATTTGGATCTTCTTTTGAAATATATCTCTTCTTGAGAATTATAAGGGGATCCTATGTACCCTGAGTGAGGGTTTAGATTCCTCTCTGGTGGCAGGCACAAGGAAAGACTAAAAACTTCTGGGGTTCAGGCAGTCAAGAAGTGTTCATCTTCAACATTCCATTGTTGGTTGTAACTTTGATATTTCAGAGATACTTAAAACTCCTAGCTGAGTTTTTAGGACTAATGATGTGCACAAGACAAAATATTTTTCAAGTTGATAGGTTAATAAAAATCAAATTAATAGTGTATATTTCTTATGTTCTTTTTCGATAGGTACATCCAAAGCCTAAAGGAGCTGGTTGAGTTCCATCAAAAAAGCCCAGATGACCAAAAAGTCTTATCTGAGTAAGCTTTCATTTGTTTCTTTGAACTTTTTAATTCATGTTCTACTTTTCACAATATATTCCCTTTAGACTGCCATCATGAGCTGAATTTGATAATCTAGCAGGAAGAGCTGAACATAGAACAAGCTGGTCTAAATCTCTGATCATGTTTAGCAGTACTGCACATAAAGGTGACCTGTTGCAGCCTAATTTCAAGGTCATATTGCCCTTTGAACTGTCATGACCAAGAAATATTTAAAAAATTATCCGTGAAATCACATCTCTGCTTCTTTCCAAGATGTCAGCTTGGGGTCTTTTTCCCTCTCTTCAATTTTCCTCTGCTCAAATAAATGATTAAACAGGCAGTGAACTTGATATGGCTCATTATACCTTCTGTTTTAAAAATGCCAAACTCTTCTGGTTTAGGTCAGCAAGGAATTACTTTTAAAAGAGTGAAAGAAACAGACTGTATTTTAACAGGCTGTTAAGCACTTACCTGTGCTGGTGCTGGATTAGATAATTACATTATACAAAACTTGCATCAGTGTAGTCTGAGAATAATGAGAATAATGTTCTAAAAAGTTCTCTTTTTGACCTAGGTTTATAGATACTCTAATTAGAGTCCGAAACAGACATCATGATGTGGTTCCTACAATGGCACAAGGAATAATTGAATACAAAGACACTTTTAAAGTAGATCCTGTCACCAATCAAAACATCCAGTATTTTTTGGATCGTTTTTACATGAGCCGTATTTCCACCCGGATGCTAATGAACCAACACAGTAAGTAGAAATTTTTACCTGAGAAAAAACTTAAACCTGATGGGTAACATGTTAATGTAAACACTTCTGAAAACTGATAGAGAACTGCTTCACACGATTTTGTGTGACTCTGAAAAGTTAGAAACTGAATCTATCACTTCAGAAAGTAATGGAAAAACTTGTTTTCTAGACTACAGAATAATTGAAATAACTCTTTCGTGGAATATGTAGGGATATCATCAATGTCTTAAAAACCTTTAGATGTGAACTACAGAAAAGCCAACATAGTTTGCTAACAGTAGATAGCATTTTAACTCATAAAAGACATAAACAACATTCAGTATTTTATGTGATTATATGTTGTGATTGCATTGTGTTACTCTCAGTTTTTAGGCTTTTTTAATAAAACAGTATTTGGGATTAAATATTGTATTGTTCTCATCTCAAACAGCTCTTCTTTTTGATGATAAATCTCGCTCGGGGCACCCAAGGCACATTGGAAGTATTGATCCTTGCTGTGATGTTGCTGAAGTAGTGAATGGTGCGTGTTCTTAGAGCTTTACCATTTCTCTTCCTGATCAGTATCTATATCTGATTGCAAGCAGTTTGGGTACCAACTTGTGTTGTAGAGGATGCTGACTGGCTTTAATTGAAATAGCTGAAGGCAGTCTTACCAAAGCATGAGCTTTTAGAGGACAGAATTTAAAATACCACGTGGCAGTAAAAAACCATGTTGGAGTAAGTCCTAGCAAGTGACAGATGAGGTAGGAGTTGAAGTTGTCTGAGGAGTTGAGATTGGTCTTAGCTACTGGTAGATAACAGATGCATCAGTTCCATACAGTTATCAAACTGGACAAAGATTTGCTCATGCTGCTGTAATTGCCCATTGTGCTCAATTTTTAGTGCACACAGTGGATGCAATGTTATTCTCTTGATACACATTCACTTGTCTATGTCTTCGACTAACACCGACTTCACCTGGCTGTATTTTGCCATGCATTAGAATTAATTTCTACATTGCTTGATATTATCCTTTACATCATTTTTTTGTATTTTTATTTCAGATGCTTATGAAAGTTCCAAGATGTTGTGTGACCAGTATTACTTAACATCTCCAGAACTGAAACTTACTCAAGTGAACGGTAAGATGAGAGCTTCCTATTGATAACCAAACTGCTGCTTTTACCGACTCAAAAGGCTCCCAGTTCTGTAACCTTCATGCGCATACCAGTTTATCTGACTTGGGCTAGTTCCTCATCATTTCCTATTACAGGCACCTCATCTAACCTGTGTTAGACCTCAAATGTCAATGTATCTTAAACACTAAATTTTTGAGGTACCATTTATGAATTTGAGAAAAGTCAGACAAACTTGTACTTAAAGTAACATAAGAAGTTGCTAGAGAGGACCTCCATATCTGGGGTGAGGAAGTGGAGCTGATGACTGAAATGCTGGGTCTGGTCTGAGCTGCCTGCATGTGTCTGATGTCAGCAGTTTGCTTAATG
This sequence comes from Oreocharis arfaki, assembly GCA_013398015.1. Taxonomy (NCBI): domain Eukaryota; kingdom Metazoa; phylum Chordata; class Aves; order Passeriformes; family Paramythiidae; genus Oreocharis; species Oreocharis arfaki. Next base: position 146,322 of record VZRR01000645.1, on the reverse strand, counting down.
TTTAAAATCCTTTATTTATAGAGGGGAATTAATACTTGTTTTTTTAATTTGTTTGTTTGAAAATAAGCTGTTACTAAGCAAGCAGCAATTACAATCTAAACACTGTTATGAATGCATAAAGCTGTTTGCCAGTTTTGGAGGGGGAAAAACCAAAAATGAAACTTGATTTAATTTTTTGTTTGTTTTGGCAACTTGCTCATTGTAAAATTTGGATACAATATAGAAAAATGTCATCACCCTTTTAAATCTTTTGTATTTTTCCTTTCCTCTAGGAAAAGCTCCAGGAGAACCAATAAGCATTGTATATGTTCCATCTCATCTTTTTCACATGCTTTTTGAGCTCTTTAAGGTATGTCAGTATAAACTGAGAGTGAAGTGGGGCAGGGGCTTGTGACCACCAGTAGTCTTCTGCTTTTAGAGATTACATCTGCAGGTTTGCCCTGGTGCCTTTTCTGTGGAGAGGACAATGTATTTAGGAGTAGTGAATGGGGTTGAACTTCAGTGCTGTCAACATGGGGTGCAGAAATCTGGCAGCCTTTAGCAACTGCTGAACTTTGCTCTTCTCCAGAAACCTGTTGACTTTAAGGGAGTTATGTTATTTCATTTACAATGCCTGAGATATGTTGGGCAAGAAGTTGTAATCTTTCACTCAGAGGAGTCTTGGCTATGCTTAGACACTTCTAGGTGTAAGACCTCTGCTCCCATTATGCCAAAATGCTAAGTGTGTCCCTTGGAAACTAGGCACTGAAAGGAATAGAGGGTAATTTTGCATCTGTGCAACAGGGCTATGGTTTGAAGTGCATGGATTCAACAATCTCTGATCGTGGTAACCTTCTTTTCCACAGAATTCAATGAGAGCAACTGTTGAATTCCAAGAAAACAGTCCTACCCTTTCTCCGATTGAAGTGATAGTTGTTCTAGGGAAAGAAGACCTGGCAATTAAGGTATTTTGTTGGCCTACTGCAATGTGGACTTAATGTAATCTTTGTTATTATACATGCTTAGCTGATTCTATTATAAGATCTTCTGGCCTCTAAGAAAAGATCAAAGGTACTGTGCATGAGCACATGAACATTCTCTTAATGATAAGAGCACATGCTACCTGCATGTAGCACAATCATCTGATTGAAAAATAATACGCTGCAAAACAAATGTTTGCATTTATGACGGTGTGTTCAAATAACATCATTTTAAATACCATTCTTAGTGCATGCTTGTTGTTAACTCCATTCTCTCTTAAATCAGATCTCAGACCGAGGAGGTGGTGTTCCAGTAAGGAAAACTGAGCAGCTGTTCAGCTACATGTATTCCACCGCACCAAGGCCGAATATGAATGATGGTCGAAATACCCCTCTTGTAAGATACTTTCAATACTCATGTTGCAATTAGGTTGTTGTAAGTGTTGGTGGGTTAGTAATGAAGCACTGTGTCCATCCTGCTGCTTTGTGGGATGTGCAAAGATTACTGAGCTCCCTAAATATGAATTTACGCTTTCTGAAACAGAATTTTAATATTTAGCTTAGTGGACAAAAATATGCTTTTAAAGGTATAAACAGAGAAGAATATTGCAACCTGAATCTAACCCCTTTCTTTATTCTTTTTCTTACATTCCAATGACACTAATTTACTTTATCTTCACTCTTCACTCAGTCCTCAAACTTACTGTAAATCATGCTGTCTTTCTGGAGGCAAGCACAACTAGAACAGGCTTTTAGACTGTTTTTAATCTCTCAGTAGCGAGCTCCTTTTACTGATCAAGCTGTACTAACAAAAACAAGGGAAGGAAATATACTGAAATGTAATATATGAAAGTGGGACATGTATATAGACCCTCCCCCTTCCATGGAGATCTTTTTCTTGTGGTTTTGGGTTTTTTAATGGTCAGTTTCAGCATTCTGTATGAAAATGATTAGAGATTTATGTTTTCTTCTAAGAGAAGAGGAAATGCAAAGGATTTTTTAACAGGTTGAAAATCTCTGAAGACTTTCCAGCTATTTAAGCCATAAGAGGTAGTAAAAAAAAAAATTAATTTTATATTGTACTTTATTTTTAGGCTGGCTTTGGGTATGGCTTGCCAATTTCTCGTCTGTATGCTAAATACTTTCAAGGAGATCTAAATCTTTACTCCATATGTGGTTACGGAACAGATGCTATCATCTACTTGAAGGTATGTGTTTAAATTTAGTTAAATAAAAGATAACTACCATTAATGCAGTGGGATAAATGCTCATTACCGTTTTAAGGTAAACAGATTCTCTGCTCATGAGTAGCTCTTGCTTTTTCTTGAGGAATGACAGATTTAATAACTGATTTTTAACTGATATTAAAAAAGTCACTTGGCTTTAACTAGTTAACTGGAACAACTACTAGTGAGAGCCCTGTTGGCTTTCAGCTTGTGTTAAGATGTTATCTACTTGTTCATGGAATACAAAGTACTTGAAGAGAGTGAAGTAAAGGTGTGAGCAACAGATCTGGTTTGTTTACTCTGAAAACTAGAAAATCTGTATAAACTAAATCCTTAAGGAGTCAAGGTGCTATTCAACATCTGCTATATAGCAAGCTATGGGATTCCAATACTAGTAGTTTTGAACACTAGGCATATAACATGCACTGCTGTTTCTATAAGAAACCTGCAAACAGCACTACATGTTCTTTTCTACTTTCTGTGCTAAATCATGGGAAAAACTTGCTTTGAATTTCTTTTACTAAACTGAAAACACTGAAGCACAATCAGAGCCGAAGTAAAAAAGGAAGAGACAGTTCAGCTGTATATATGTAACATTTCTATTAAGAAAATTTTCACTGGAATTTTGCAAACGAAAGTCCTTTTCCATGCATTCCTGGACTATCTTGAAAACATGTTAGAGGGCACTGCTGAAGGCCTATTAAAAATTCATAAATAGGATGTGATGTTACTGCATTTGTCCTACCAAATTATCGAAAGCAATCATAGATACTGAAGTACATAAACTACCACATCTGTTGTAGAAACATTTGTGTGAATAACTTCATTTTGTAGCGTCACTGGCGTAGCACTTTAGGCATACTGAATGAATTTTTGCTAAGTGGCATTATTGAGAGATTGAAACCAAGTAACTTGTTCCTTCTTGACTTTTAGGCCTTATCAACAGAATCAGTAGAAAAACTCCCAGTTTTTAACAAATCAGCTTTCAGGCATTACCAGGCTACCTCAGAGGCAGATGACTGGTGTGTCCCAAGTAAAGAACCAAAGAATTTGGCAAAACAGGGTGCAGCTTTCTGAAGACATCCAGACATCCAGGTATCCAGACACCCAAGGGGATCAAGCTGGCTTCAAGAGCAGCGTTTGGAAGTATTCATCTACCTCCAAACAAGCAAGTTTCAGAACTGGCAGAGGAGAAAGAAGATAAGAATATTACAAATCTAGGCTGTATGTGCTGAATCTGAAACCTTGCTGTGGACTTCAGGATGAGCAAAATAGGAGCACATATGTCTTTAAAGAAGAGCTGTGTATAGAGGAAAATCAGGCCATTTTTTTACTATGATCAAAGACTTGGTGTGGTAGAGTTGTGCAATTTTTAAATCCTGTTTAATGCTTGAATTCTGAATACTGATAAACATGAGTTATGCTGATGCATATTTTGCTGTTAGAATAGTTATCAGCAGTTTATCTTATTACAGAACTTCTCAGGTAGATAGATAACATCTGTACTTTAAAGCTGTATTTATAACATTTGGAAAAGATTCACTTAACATGGCAGTCTTGCAGCAAGATACAAACAGCATTTGAATACAGCCTGACTGGAAGGGAGGAAGCCCTGGGAGGTAGGGAGAAAGCGTTTTCCCTATATAAGGAAGTCCCATTTTAAAAAAAAGGTATTCCAGGAATAATTCTTCTGTGATGCCTTGCCCTGTGAGTCACATTGCTAGATATTTTATGTTAAGCTGTTCATGGGAAATCAGTCAAGTAAGGCTTCTATGCATAAGGTAATGAAGAAGAAAATCAGGATATTTTTAAAAGCCATTGGAAAGAAATGGAAATATAAACAGCTCTAATGTTAGGGTACATCTAGCCTACATCCCTGTATTCTGGAGAATGTGTGCCAAGTAAGTCAGTTAGGATTTTCCAAGAACTGAAGTCAGATGTGCAAGTTGAACAGAAAGGTTTTGGTGACATATATTGTATAAGCATGTTGTGAAAAACAGCATGTTTAAAACACAGTCTTGTGGTTTGTTTCTGTTGTGCTGTTAGGAGATTAGTGGCTCAGTACCCTAAACCAAAATCTGCCAATTGTCTTTTCCAAATTTGGGTTGGACCACAGCAGGTCAAAGAGGTACATGGGTAATCTATACCCTTAAAGCTGTGGTGAGCACTGAAGGTCTGTTGGAAAGGTTTTCAGGAGTGGTGTTGGAACTAGAAAAATTTATTTTAAGAATTGTTACTTACCATGGAAAGGGCTTAGGAAATGTTTCAAAATAAAAATAGCACTGAAAACTACAGAATAGCTTTTATGAACAGCAAAGTAGGGGGAATTCCCATAGGAACAGTGCCAGTGGGAGAGAGTTGTTCGGAAAATATTCCATTCCCAATAAGCTTCTTCCTTGCCCATCTTCTTTGTGTTTGCACTTTTGTAAGCAAAGTAAACTTAACAGATGCTGAACTATTGGATGTTGCCAAGCTGGCCAGTCAAAAGTTCATCAGGGCTGTATAATATTACTTGAATTTTTTTACTAATTGTCATATTATCTTATGTGATCCTTTGCAAGAAGTTGCAAATACAGTAAAGCATCCTGCTCAGTATGACAGTTTTCTGTTAGAGATTTCTGTTTGTTGGATGGAAAATCACTTCATATTCCACTGTGAATCTAAAATGGTTTTTAATAGGGAACTACCTTTGTGTTCTAGAAGTCCTGTTGAGCTTTATTTCTCATTGAAAATAAAATAGTATTTTGATATGCCTCATTTATTTTAAAAACTAATTTTAGATGTATTAATGATAACTGCTGAGTATGATGACTTTAGTACTGCACTTGGGCTGTTTTTATCCTGGTGAATAAGCTGCAGTCACCAAAGGTCACCAGATCATGCATCTGAGCTCAGCTCAGTGAATGAAATAGCTAATAAAAAGGAAATATCTTTGTCTAGAATATACAGGTGTGAAAAAGCTGCTTTCATTGTTGTAAGGTAATTGAGTATTTGTTGATTTTTGTATTGAATACAAGGTCACAAACACCTAGGTAGTCGTTGTCAAGTAAACACAATTTACACCTTTCTGTCTGCACGCAGTAATGCTTGAACCTCAGTTGTGATCTGATGGTACATCTGTAACACAGCTGCAGCTGCTCCAGCTAGGAGCTGTAATTTCTGTTTCAAAGCAGCTGAGGCACATGGGTGCTGCAAAAAGTTTTGTGATGCTGCTTGCAGAGAGAAGCTGTGAAACATTCATGATGCAGGCAGAGCTTGTGTAGCACTTAAGGAATCTACGTGAAATCTCTGTAGTATTACAAACTATGGCTGTCTACCTAGATAATACAGCACCTTTTCCAGCATTCACTGACTTTTTATTCTGAAAGTAGAGTTTTATTTTATTCTGAAAGTAGAGCTGTAGTTTAAAGTCTTTTACTTGGATGTAGATGTTAAAATAGTTTTATAATAAAATATTTTAAATGGTTGTCTGTATCTTTGATTTTTAAAGAAGTCTAGTACAAGCAAGGGCTTTTTATTTTAAGTCTTATCAAATGGAGTTGAGAAAAACAACACTCATACCATGTCAGGTACAGCAGGGGGAAGAAACACTGGAAGAGTTGTCATGCTTATGCTTAATGTTGCATTGGTTGAGAGGTCACATAGTACCTAAAATCAGTGCATTACCGTAAGCACCTCCTTACTCTTTATAATTAGAACAGTATTCATTTTGAGATGAGAATTGGGAATCTTCCATCAGAGCATGTTCTACACTCTAAAATAGTTGTCTTTTGTTCAGTTTTAAAGAATATGAAGATGGACTAAGAAAAAAAGACATCCATCATTGGGTCTGTATCTAATAAAAAGTTTTTCCACAGACTAAATGGATGGCTGTCTTTTAGCTCTGAAGCAAGGAGACAGCTGGCTTGTCATACCTGGTGTAAGAAGATGGTAGTGATCAGCTGGATCAGGTGGTGTCATGATCCTATACAACGGGTGCTTTCACAGACTTGTGTTGGCATGGGGCCATCCTGCATCTCCCTTAATTTTAAGAAGACAGAGTAACTGTAAAAGTGCATGTAGATACTTTAGCCCAGAGAGGAGAGGTGAAGATCAGCTGGACTCCAGGCGTCTGGTAGCACGCCTACAAGTGACAGCCTTATGTACTGAGTTTACCCTCCTTAACAATGTGGGTTTCACCTTCTTAAGGGTTTTTACTTGTAGTGCCAGGGAAGCAGATCGCATGGCATCCCCTTTTCGCATTTTGCAGTTACAGAAATGTACCACTCCAACATACACCGGTATGCCAGGTGTGTTGGGAGAAACAACCCAGAACTAAAGTACATCAGGGACTTCAATAAACTACTACAGGAAACAAAAGGAAACCAACAACACAAATACCCATTGTGTTTTCCCATAATTTTAACTGTCCTGCAGTCTCTATAGACAGGACTTGCATGTTTCCTGTCAGGTTTTTCCAAGCAGAAATACACATACATGCATTCTATACCCTGCCCATCCTTGGGTGCAGGGATGATGAAGGGCAGCAGGGTGTTGTCTGTGCAGCCCCCTGTTGAGCACATGGCCCCAACAGACCCAGGTCTCTCTGCAGCACACTGCATACAGACCATCAGTCCCAGCCAAGCTCACGCAGTCTCGAAGGCAAAATACGGGTCTTTTTCCTTTCCCCTGCACAAGCCCAGTGGGTAAGAGGGGCCATGCACCAGCTCCTGGTCACACTGTGGGGCTGGTTTGCTGCTGGCACGTCAGGGGGGCACTGACATCAGCACATTTACCCATGGCTGGAGAGTGTTCTGGTTTCACAGGAGATAAGCAGGTGTTGCACTGTCGCCCTTTGCCCCCTGATCAGGACCTTACACAGCCAAGTCCCTGATGTCAACAGAAACCACGCCAAAGCACCATGTTTTCTCTTCCAGATCATTAGCTAAAAAGTGTACACTGATTACTGGTTAGTGTTACTGGTGCCTTGGGCACACAGCCAGATAAATTTCCCTGGAGCCTTGATACACCTTTGTTCATTATCATCATTCCCCTATCACCTAACCAAGTTTTCAAATCCACCAGACTTTGCCCTTAACATGCAATAATGTCCTTCCCAAAGCATTATTACAAAACAAACTTTTCTACCTTTGATAAGAAACACTACTGGACTGGAAAAACTGTTGGGTTTTTTTCTCCTTATGGTAGCAATGACAACTTGAGAGGATCAGGTATAACACCCAAGAATTTTCTGCCCTTAAGTTCTTTAGCAGTTTTAGCAAATGGAAGGTAGAACATGGCAGTTTATGATCCCTCAGCTCAGCTAATTTTTGGGGGGTGGGGATGGTGAAGAAGAAGGGGCACACTTCTTGGTTAACATATTTTGGTTTGAATTTCCCAAGAACTGACAACACAATTTTAAATGCCTATGTCCTGACCCTGTATTACAGGCCCTAAGGTGGCTTTGCACATCTGTGCTGTTGTACAAGTTCAAGACAGAATGGCTGACTCAGTACCTGGCTAGATGCTGCTACTCCTCACAGTCAGCAAAGAGAAAGGACATGTTGGTAGGCAGATTCAGTCAGTCCTGCTTCTCACCACTCACCTCACAGGGAGGAAAGGGCAGAAATACCCATGGGCATGGGTATTTAATTCTTCCCTGCAATCTCGAATGTTGGGTGTCAAAGCAAGTAGCTGGATCACAGTCCTGGGCCTTCAGAATATCCTGAGGCCTCTTAATAACATAATATTTTTATATAAATAGAAAAATTTGTATGGGGTATCAGGAGCTGCTCCTCATCAACTCTCCTCAGTATTCCTTCTGCAGCTATGAAAGAAAATCAAAGCAGAGTGCAAGAAATTGGCCCGTGTGGAACTAGCAGAGATTTCACTCACTCTCTTGCTTTGCAGCTCCTAACAGAAAAGGGAAAGAAAGGAAAGGATCTATCAGATTTCCTGCTGTGTGAGGGGCACAGCCTCAAGAAATGAGACTCACTGCCTTCCTGGAGTCATGCCCAGTTCAAAATCAGGCAGAACTGTGATGCAGGAAACACAGCAAGAGGAGTGACAATCAATCCCACTATTTTGAGCTGCCAAACATTCTCCTGGAAGGTGACAGAGAGTTTCTAGTTTAGAACAGGCATGCTTTAAGTTACATTAATGTGACACAGCCCTGTCTGCAAGGCTGGAATAAGAAAATTGAGTAAAAAAAAAAAGACACTTGTATTCATTACTGTTATAGGTTGGGCTTTCTGTTCTTTGTCACATCACTGGACTGGGCCTGAAAGCTGAGAACCTTGGCATGAGATTTGGTACACCAAGTACGACGCCTTATCATGACACTGTGTCCATGTCTCTGTGTGTGTGTGCTGAGGTGTGAGTTGCATATCTCAGCTGCCTCTCATGGCCACTGTCAGTGTACCCAGAGGACTCCAGAAAGCTTCTTCTGAAGCAGACACCTACTTCTGGTGCCTGAATAGTGATCCTGTCTCCAGTGGCAGAGTTCAACTGACTCTAATGGGACCCCAGACACAGGGGGCACCTCAAGGCACCTGCGTTTAGATGGCTTCAGCTGTGAGCTGGCTCCCAGCTCATTCAGTTACCTAAAAATAGACACCCAGTCCTATATGAGGAAGGCTGGAGTATTCTTCCTGCCTCTCATCTGTCACTCTGGAAGACAGAGATCTTCCACAAGTCCTTGGTCATGCCTGCCAGTCCCATGCAATTACCTAGCATGGACACTCCCGGCTTTCTAAGGTAGCAGTTAATATTTATGTTTAGGTAAATTACTTAAGACCTCTTACTAGTTCTGCGTGGTTGTGGGAAACTGGAAATACAGAGCTAAAAATTGTATCACTGCCCTGTCATTGCTGGCCAGGGTTGATATATAATGGAAAATCCCAGACAATATTTATTCTGCAGCAAATGCCAGTGGGATATTGCAGATGAGCTGGCTGCTGGCACAAACAGCGTCAGCGGAGCTGCCTCTGCGCAGCTTGTCATCACTGACATTGCTGATCTGTCTGGGTTTGGGACTGGTCCTTGTGCCACAGGATCACAGGAGACAGCATGAGGCTAATCGCTCTGCACCCCACAGGCAGCAGTGCTGTCAGACAGCTCTGACCCATGCCTGCCACTCCTGGGACAACAAAATACCAATTGCTGAGCAGACCTTTTACAGAAACTTAGGAGCTAACTGTAGCTGATGTTGATTGTTAAGTTCCATGAGGCATACTGAGAATTCAGATGCATTGAAAGCTCTTTTTTGTAGTGTTTATTCTTTAGACTGGTTTTCTCTTCCTAGCAGTTTTACTGCCCACAACACTCCCGGGTTGATTTTTAACAAATGAACTGAGAAACAGGTTTGAATACCTGCCAGGGCTGCTTGTCATCTCCTCCAATCACTGTGGCACGTAGCAGAGGTAGTAACATGCATTGCAAAGACTATTGGTGATCCAGAGTCACTCCCTTGCTTACAAAGGGTATTACAGGTGGAATTCAACCTTCACATAGGGGTGGATCAGGTGAGTTTGGACTACTCTCGGTGTTACTAGGTATGTGTCATTGCCTCAGAGACCACAGGAAGCTGTTTGCTCAGGCATAAAACTCTGTTTGTGTTGACACAGAAGCACTTGTTTTTGCTTAGTTAGGGCCTGTTATAAAACCTTCTGACCTCACAACTTTCCCTTGCTTCTAATCAGCTTTGCCTCAGGTTTTACATAAATACACAATGAAGAAAGCTTCATTTTCAAGCTCTGTCCAGGGACACCTGAAGTTTTCATTATTCATGTTGTTCATGGAGAAGCCCAGAAGTCTTCTGCTGGTACAAATTCCTTCATGTGCTTCTCCTCCATGGCCTTACCCTCTTGTTCCTGAGTTCTTCCTACTCCTGGTACTGATGCCTGGCGGCTCTGCATGCTCTGAGCCTATCTTCTCTAGCCAAAGGATGGGAACAGCCCTGTCCCATGGGACCCATGTCATACTTCCAAAAGCTTCTGATGATTTTTCAAGGCCACTGGATGATCAGTTCACTTGAGGAAAAAAAATTTAACACCTTCTGCGTATTCCCAGACTTCTGTCTTTTGAATGGCAACATCCGTGTAAGAACAGCTGAAACAATGGCAAAATTATTCACTGGAGTGCCACAAATTGATGCAGACAGACCTTGGAAATTATATTACAGTACTCGGGGCTTACCGAAAGATGTCACCATCCTTCTCCAACAAAATGTTCTTGCCTTTTCCTTAGCAGCAGAATGATATTCCTCACCTCTGAGTATTGATCTTAAGGGAGAGGATGTGTCTTGACTTTAAGTCTGAACTATAGTAGTCAAACAAAGCAGAGAAGAATTGGGGATCCTCCTAATTCTTCCCATGAATAAACATATGCACTGCCTTAGGAAATGAGAGTTTTGGAGGGAAAAGATCTACCCTTGACAGGGGGCTGTTTCAGAAGAGGGCAGTTTCTTTTCATAAGAGCAGAAGAATATTCCAGCAAAGCTGTTGACATTGAAAGGGTAAAATAAATATTTTCCAGCATTTCTTAAAAATATATTTACACTGGAAAGTTTGGGGGTTTTAAATACTGTAAACATTTCTAGGAGAATAACAGTATATTGCTGTAAATTATGGTAAACATTTGTGGAAGTTTTTTTTTTGTAGTAGATTCAGAAGCAGTTATTCAGTTGTTCTTATTTTAATAGTGTATGAGTATGGAATACAGAATATAGGTAATGGATCAATGGGTTGTCTGTAAGCCTGTCTGAGAACTGCTGATATAATTCAGTGTTCTTTTGTGTAATGTTTCTAACATCTGCTAACTCTTTTACAATCAATAGAAGGCTGTAATATAGTGTGGGATCAACATACTAAACCATGTAAATGATAGATATTAGAGTAGTAATAATTGATCTTTAGACTTCACACCATGTCTAGTGAAATGTGTGACAAGATTCCTGTTGACACCAGTGAGTTGTGGACAAAGCCAAAATGCTTTAAGCTGTTGATCTGTAAAGAAACATATACACCCCTAAAGGCATCTAGAAAATATTAAGCAAATTAATTTTTAACTCCTTCAGAGTGCAAGACCAGACAAGATGTCAGCCTCACTGTGTTACCTACCATGAGTTCTGCAAGGTGGCACTCGTTGTGTGGGATGAATTTAAAATGAAAAGCCATACCCAGGAGAGGAAGAGAAGTGTATGACTGACATTTAGACCTTCAAGATATGTTGAGCAGAAACGTGTGTATGCACGTATGGCCAATTTAAATGCACGGAACTGGCTGACAGCTCTTGCTTCAGCCCATCCTCCTTCCTTAATGCAGTACAACCCTGGAGAAGCTTGAGATCCAAACACCCTCGACTAGAGAGAGGTCGGTTCTCAGCCTTTCTGTTCAAGCTGGGTGAGACCAAAAGCCCAGGTCCATGCTGCAGGAGTGTGGGTGCAGACACACCATTGTGTCTGAGGCATAAGCATGTCCCTGTTCCACAAGTGGGCGTTTTATCCTTGTGTCTCCGGCCACCGAGAGCCCCACGAGTATAAAGAGGTTTTGCCCCTCCCTCCCTGCCTGGAGACAGGAGGACAGAACTCTTTAACAGTACACAACAGTGACTGGCCATAGCTTGTGCTCATTTCACACAGCTGAGTCTTTTTTAAAAAAGGATTAAGAGTGTCCAAACCCCAAACAATGTGAGGGTCTGCTTCAATACAGCTGGAAGATTATTCCAGCTGTTTGGGGCCGAGAGCCTAAAAAAGCGAAGCTTGCCTCCCGTAGTTAGTGGAGCTCCAGACACTTGGACATGAATAGCTTGGTTTAAGCAGAGGGCAGACTGGTAGCTAGTGCTAGATAAAAGGATACAAAACAGCACTGAAAATAAGAAGTGAACAATTATAAACCTTAAAAATACCCCTCAGGAAACACATGGCTGCTGTTCTGCTGCTAGCTGCTGGATCTTTTGTTCTGCTTACAGCTTTCCATCCTTTTATTTTCTCTGGTTTTTTTCTTACGAGGACAAACCCTGGCTGCATATACAGCACAGCCTGCTCCAGCCGGGACGGGAGGCCACAGGAAGCAGTGGTGCCTCTGGCCGCTGTTCTGGCAGCCTCCTGAGCCAGAGGCAGGGAACCCACGGGGACAGCGTGTTCCCTGCTGCCTGCACTGGAAGCTTCAAAACATGTTTATGTCGAGTCAGCGAGAACGCCCGGATTGGTCATGCCACTGCTCTCTCTCCCTTTCCAGGCTGCTGGAAGGATCTGCGTCAAAGTCCAAGCCCACATTTAAGTCTGTTGCAGGCACTGCCTGCAGTTGGATCGTGCCTGCCCGGAGTCACTTACCTGCCACTTCACCAATGCACCCAGGTCACCTGAAAGTGAGGGGCAGACAGGGCTGCCTGTCTGCCCCTCTCCCTGCTCCATGTTGGAAAGGGCAGCTCTCCCTGTGCTCGAGCAAGTTCCAGCAACCAGGCAGAACTCAGTGCCATTAGATATCAAATCCTCCCACACTCACAGAATGGCCAGGCAACAGCAGATAGTGTGTCCTGGTCAGGTGAAAAAGGATTCTCCTTGATCTTCTACAGGCAGGATGCACCCCGTCAAAGGCTTAAAAGGACACCAGGTGCCTACCTCAAGTACATCTCTAAAGCACAGAGGTGCTGGGGGGGGGGCCCTGCAAGAGAGGACCACGACAGCCATAGCACAGCATGTCAAGTACCTGGTGGAGTTTCAACCAGCTGGAAAAAAAAGCAGGAGGGTTGGGTTACGGAGACCTCCAGCATCCAGCTCTCTGCAGCTGTGTCAGGGTCTCTTGGATACCTCCATCCAGGCTTGCTAATGACCCCTGTCTTCCTGGGATGGGGTTGTGTATGTGTCTTTGTTAAGGCTCCCTGAAGTGCCAGAGAAAATGTCTGGGTCTGTCTTAAACTTGCAGTCACTACAGTGGAAAGCTGCTCTCCACAAAGGGCTGCAGCCCACACTGGTGGCTTGTGAGTCCTTGGTACCAGGGACAGGCCTTTGGGTGGGCCTGAGGGGGAAGAGCACACAGGAACACTGTGACCAAATGGAATCTTCTGTTCATAATAACACTGTCAGCTTCAAGTACCAGAAGTCATAGTTCATAGACCTCAAAATGCAGATCCGTGTTGTTAATTAAACAATGTTTAATCCTCTTGTTTAACATTAGATTTCTTTTTTTTTGTTTTTCTAATGTGCTGATGAACTTCATCTCCAAATGTGCATGGCAACTCTCCCAGGTTTATTGAGACACTCAGTATTCACCATGTGAAAATCTATAATATCAATTCTAATGCCAGTTCTCCCCTTTGTCTCTCAGTTCTCCCCTCCCCCCCACCAACACACCATGTGAATAGGCTGAGCTCCTACCTCTCCCCTGCACAGCTCCCTGCTGCATCTGCCCGTTTCCATCCACCAGGCTGAACTGTTTTGGCCAGGGAAGAGTGCAACTGCTGCTCCAGCAGCACAAAAAGAAGCTGCCAGAGATAAATGGCTTTGTGAACAGAGGCTTTGCTGATAGACCTCAGATCTTTAGAGCATCCTGGTATCATTAGAAGCCAAGGTCACTGGTTTGTATTTCCTACCACACCATTGGAGGATGCAGAATTTGATTTCATGGAAAGCTGGCAGAACAAAGAGTCTCTGCCATGTTTCTGATCACAGGGTACAAACCTCCCTGCTGCGCTGGCAGGTGAAATGTGTGAGCACAGCTAAACTCAGCTGGTTCTCAGCAAGGCAAAGCACACTGCCAGCCCCACAAAATCCATCCAGCATTTGGCTTTCATCCACCCACCATAGGAGTGCGGGGCATTTAAGAGAAGATTTTGTTCCAGCAGACTGAGTAAATGAGTAAGTTGCTGTGGGTTAGGAAATCCAGGTGTGGTGGAGGATGGCACAAACCTGCAGAACCACAGGGGTGTAGTGGGGTAGTGGCTCTGCTGCCCTTGCTAGAAAAGGGAGTATTTGCACTGGGGGTCAGGCTCTATGTCATGTGCCAGAGGGTACATAGCCAGGAAGGAGAAAGAAAAGGAAAGGGAAGGACAGAAAGAAAGACAGAAAGAAAGAAAGAAAAAGGAAAACAGTGAAATTCTGTGGATTTATGGTGAAGGGAAGGACAGGACTGTGGAAGAAATGGACCCATTCGACAAACTTAAGTCCAAATTTCCAGCAAGGTACAGTTGAGAGCATCTGCCACCACAAGGTGTGCTCACCATGGATACAGGCTGACAGTGTGCCCTTGGGTTCAGGACAGCCATGCACCTTTCCCCAGCAGGGAACTTGGAAACAGCAGGATAGACTCACCAGAGGGCTGGCTCAGCCTTTGGGAGGCAGGTGTAATTCTTCGGTGCCACTGGGTCTTTTGGGCCAGTTTTACTCTGCATGAATGTTAAAATACCTGCATTACTTTTAGCCATGAAGTAGCTTTGCCCTGACTGCAGTGATGCCACTTTGCCTGTGCTTTCCAGCATGCTGTGTGCTTGTAGCCAGCTCAGGCACTGCCCTGCCCTTCACCAATGCCTGTGTTTTCATTTGGTATGAACCAATGGCCATGTATTTACAAGGCACACAATTCTGTCCCCTCTTATATAGCATGTTGTTACAGAGCAGACTTTCTGTGAGTATTCTTGCTCTTTTGTTCCTGCACTTTCTCCCTCAGACCTTAGCAGTTATTTATCCTTACTTCCTAACAGACTACTGATTTTTGTAGGGTTACCAGGAAGAGGTAAAGATCCCTGTCCTTGACCAGATGTGTCTGGATTCAACCCCCTTCCTTCCCACAAACAGCTAGCAAGCTTATGGCTATACTGAGGCAGTGCAACTCCCCACTAACAGTCACTATTGACATAAAATAATTCAGTGCTGATTGCAGTACCAGCAGCCTGAGCATCCGCATCAATTCCACTGTTACAAAGCTCAGGTGTGGTGTGACTCAGGCACTAGGCAGAAGGCTGCTGCCAGCATCCCTAGTCAGCCTCAGCTTGAAAGAACAGAACTGAATGGGTCATCCCTGGTGGGATAAAAACCATCACATGCCCACTGTCCTAGTTTCAAACTCCTTAATTGTAGTTTAGCAGCACTCCATAGGGTGCCTGTGCAAGGTGAGGGGCAACACACAGCTGCTACATACTGAAAAAATGTTAACTGTGTATTAAATTCAAACAGGTCATTGGAATGCATTATATCCATTGTCACTTCTACGCTTTGTGTCCTATGAAGCTTGAGATGTATTTGGAGAATTAGTCAGAAACAAATTTCTGAGCAGCCCATTGATTTCATCTGACAGTTGCTGCATACAGAAATCTTTTCTGACCCTCTCGTCTGCTGTGCCAGAGGTCCCTGCCTTTCTGCAAAGAGGGACTGTGGTAGATCTTTCCACTACTTTAATATAACTCTTGGGGAGGTTAAGGTGTCAGACACTAGCTAGGCTTTGGCATCTTTGCTAATAGTATGTTCTGCACTGTTGTTTAGTAGAAGAGCAAACCCTAGAGATTACAGGGAAATTCTATTGACATATTCTGAAAGTAAATTGAAATATTATTGTGCCTGACCCATGTGTATCTTGAAGTGTTTCAGAAAAACAACAGCAGCCCTTCAAGAGCCCTGCAAATCTTCCAGCACACTGAAAACCTGGCATGCCTCCTTGTCCTCTCAGTTTAATAAAGGTATATAATAGCGTAGACCACCCCAGACTGTTTCAATCTTCCTTTTACTCTCAAAGACTGAACTCTTGTATGTTTAATTTAAAGGTATTTGTCCCATGAGCAAAATCTGCTGCCAGAAGCATTAATGCATTTTCAAAGAATGTTCCTTTAATATGAATGAGCTGAGCCCCTGTGATCATTTTAATTGATCCAGCAGTGCTTGCAGCTAAAAGTAAAGCTGCCACCTTTCATGACAGACCAGACCTTTTCCCCTGCTGCCTAATATTTGTATTCCTGATATTTTACAAAAATTGTCAGTCTTGCTCAGCCTGGGAGTTTTCTATAAATTCACAATCACAGCAGTTAGCTTGAGTCTCTCAAAACTGGTGCATAGGCTGTAAGATACTTCCCCATAGAAGGATGAGAAATGTTTCTTTTCAAGATGGTGAGTGGTTTTGAATGAATAAAATGTCATTGATGCCAAAACACTTCTGGGAACTTACTGGTTTCAGCTCTGATACCCTGATTTGGGTTGAAAACTCTGTCTAAAACCAGGTCAAAGATTTTGGCTGGGATCCCTGTGCAGGTCTCTCCACACATGCACAGGTGTGATGATGCACACACATGGCAAGGTGCACACAGACCCACACAGAGCTGCCAGAATCAAAATGAGCATTTCAACACCATTCTGCTTTCATGTAGTCATGAGGTTTGGTCCAAAACCTTACTAGATGATGCAGACAACCTTTTTATCTTCCACATGGCCCTAGAGACAATGCCATGTGACAGCATGCAAAGGGGCACAGACAGCCCCTTCCCTTCCTCTGCTATCTTTTGAAATGCTAAGGGCAGAAAGACATGGAGTCCTGGCTGCCTGTGCCAGGGGCACCAAGGCCCTGTATTCTGGTTTGGACTTTGAACCTTTTTCTCTCTTCTATGCAAACTCATTATGAGAAGGGCAAGTGGATGTGGAAAGAGCATCCCCTTGTGCTAAAGGTCCTGAGGCTGAGTATTGCTGCCATTCAGCCAAGCAGTGGGCTCTCATCAGGGAGCTTGTTTTTGGAGTAGACATGGGTGGCACTGTTGAGTATGATCTTAAAATACTAGAAATGAGCACGTTACAAAACACGTGTCACATTCTAGGACCAGTCCGTGTTCTGGCAATTGTCTTTACTAATCAAAGCCTCCTTTGTGGAGAGAAGACCTTACTTAGCAGATCTCTCAGCCTTGTGCAACCCTCCTGCTCTTGATATCAGTGCATCAAGTAGGAGGCAGCTGCAAATATGTCCTTCCTGTCCTGCCACCAGCAGCATTGGGAAAATAAAATGTCTCAAGGACAAATCATGAAAGTTTTAAAAATGTTAGATTGAGGCTGAGCAGGAAATGGGCAACATTTACTGCTTCCTCTTTCAATGACCTAAGTGGAGGCTTCACAGTCTCTGCCTTGTCTTCTTGGCATTATGCCATCAGGACAGGCAGCAATGTTGGAGAGCTAAACCAGCCAGGCTCTTTTAGACTCCTTGTCCTGGTATATAAGAGGTGACCAAGTGTGAATAGACTTTTAAAGCTTTTGCAGGGAAATACAGTCCTGAACACTCTTATGCTTCAGTTTCACCTATGGACTCTCCACAGATAAATTATTGGACTTTTGAGTCAAGCTGGACCCAATCAGACTTCAGGGGCTAAGTTTAAAAGTATTGCAAGAGTACTTTACAGAGAGGATGCCCATATTTCTATGAACAGCTGCACTGGTCCCCAAACACATGCAGAGTGTCCCTGTGGTCGTAGAATGGGTAACTTCTTTTGTCCACAATGCATGTGGCTTAAGAACTTCTCTTTATATACAACTCCTGAAAAGCATGAGGACCAAAACCTAGAATCTCACTGTTATCCACTGAGAAGTCATTAAGGGAGCTCTGGGAAAGGGCTGCCAATGGGAATGGGAAAGGATAGTGCATTCTTTGTGCCCATCTGTGCTTTAAAAATTGTAATAGGCCATGGAATGCAGTAGGAATGTTTCAAACATGTCTACATCTCTATTAAGAAGCCAAAAGGTAAAAAGCAACTTATTTCACAGAGGACAGCAAACAACCCTCAAAACAATTCTCTGTCATTTTAGGTCATGGCTGTGCTCAAACCTGTGGTGTTGAGGTCTCTCTTCCATGTGGAGTCATCCAATCTGATGCAGCTTTGAAAATACAAAAGCATGATCAGGAATTATATGACAGTATGAAATTTCAAGACATCTCACAGAATCACAGAATATGCTGAGTTGGAAGGGACCCACAAGGATCGTTGAGTCCAATTCCTGGCCCTGCACAGGACCATTTCCAAAAATTACACCATGAGCCTAAGAGTATTGTCCAAACGCTTTTTGAACTCTGTCAGGCTTGATGCTGTGACCACTTCCCTGGGGAGCCTGTTCCAGTGTCCAGCCACCCTCTGGGTGAAGAACCTTTTTCTAATATCCAACCTAAACCTCCCCTGACATAATTTCAGGCCCCTCCCTTGGTTCCGGTTGCTGGTCACCAGAGAGAAGAGATCAGTGTCTGCCCTTCCTTTGTGCATCCCATGAATTTAATAAATGAGGATCTTATTATCAGGTACTCCCATACCTCACATGAGCAACTCCATCCGGTGTGTGGGAATAGAGTGCAGTAAGAGGACCAAATACTAAGGTTTGCTTACTCTTGGTCTTTCTAACTTCAACAGCAGAAGCAATTAAAGTGCATCGATCGGGTCTTTTTTTCCTGTGATAGTGATGTTCTCTAGTGTTTTTAACAGCTTGCTAATTCCTATGACTATAATCAGCCTGATCCCACTGTGCTCCCTGTCAGATACCACAATGGCTATAATCTGGCACCTGCTTGGTACAAAGCTTGGAAGTGAGCCTGGGTGCCCACAGAATAAAAATTAAGCGTGTTCACTGCAGAGGGGGAGGATCAGAGGGAATTTAGGAACACTGGTGACAGCCTTTATTCTTCTCTCTCAGCAAGAGAGTCCTGGCTACGACAGGTCAGAAAACGCTGCTATTGTTCTGCTTTAAAGCTCTCTTTTCCGGGTGCAGAATTTCACTTTAAGAAGCAGCCAGTGCAGGGATGTGTTTCCAGTAAAATCAGCTGCCTCCATCTGTCTCTTCTGGACTGCCCAGCTTGCCCCACTGTCAGACTGTTCAGAAAGCATCAAACATTTCTTGCCTTGACCAGTTGGTAAATCCTCTTCCTCATGCCTGACTTAAAGAAATGCATCACCTGGAAAAGCAGTGGGTTTAGAAAACCTATGCTTTTCCATCCTTCCAAATTCACTGTTTTTCTGCAGTGCAGAATCCAGTGGGTCCCATTGACCTGGAGGTGCCTCAAGCAGATTTTTCTGTAGAAAACCTGTCCCAGATGCTGATCATTCTCCCCCATAAATTACCATAGTATCTCTGATAGAGACATCTCTGGAGCTGTACCGAAACCTCTCATTGGTTTGGTGAAGTACAGAGACCTATATTACAACTTCATTCACATAAGAAAGCATTTACTCATGGTCTGTGTTTGCTTTGAAATTCCTTATTGTAATGGGAAACTGCTAAATAGCAATCTTCATTGCTGTCTGACTAAACACAAACAGACCCATGAACTGGATTCTTGTACACAGCGTACAAGCTTTAATTAATGAAAACAGGGATTAAAGGAAAGGTAAGTGATTTGTAACACTAAATAATCTGTACATTTCCACAAATGCTGTTGTTGCCACTTTGTGAGACATAGAGACACTTGAACAGCTTGGCTGCTCCTGTTTGTCTGCGAAGAGCCTAGCATGCTGTGGGCTGTCTTGCGAAGAGATAATAATAATGATGAGGACTGACAGCTTCACAGCCAGAGATGCAATGAGAAGTCAGGAGTTACTGGCTCCCAGTGGTGGGCATGGCTTACCTCTCTTCACAGAGCCCAGAACTGTCAGGATCTAAAAAAAGTGGAACAGCCCAGATGGGTTGCATCAAACTAAAAAAGGGAAGAAAATTAGGGTTTACTTATAGGTCAGATCACACACTTGTGCCTGCTGTGGGATACTTGCTGTGTGAAATGCCACTGCCCTGCATTTCATCCTCCTGGATGGGAGAAAGTAGCTCTGTCAGAAGTAAAGGAAACCTATGCTGGCAGGTTCAAAAGCACAGGAACTGCAAAGCAGGGGGCCTGGCAGGTCTGTAACAACACAGCCAACACATCTTCATCTTGGAAACACCTTTTGGTTAATGTGGGATTCCTCTCACCTGCACCTAGCTGCCAAAAATGAGGTGTATAATCCATGCTAGCCGGCTAGGTTCATTTTATAGTCAGTGAAGAGAAGGGTCATATGCTTCCCAGATCACATCCAACACCATTCTGAAAGATACAGGGATGGGTATAAGTACAGCTCTGCAGGTTTTGGGGGCAAGTGGTTTTTACCTTTCTTGACACTGGGATATTAATTTATCATTGGTCACAGTGAGAGTGGAAACAAAGACAGCGTATGTTAAAAGCTACCCAGCTTGAATATCAACACACAAAAATTTCAGGGTTGCTTGTTTCTATCTTGTTTACATACTGGGGTTGATAAAGGAAAAAAAATTCTTACAGTTAAAAAGAATAAATATAGCAAAGCTTTATAAGATATGGACAGGTAGTGAACAGTGAACTAACATTGAATTGAGAGTCAGTGCACAGGAAAACACAGAAACTACTGAAGGCCTGTCTGTGGTCACAATTCAAATCAGTTTGCCTATTTCTTTCTGGGAAAGCACTTCTGTGACTTATTTTTTGTCAGTATCCTTTCTTTTACTCCCCAAATGACAGCTGAAGATAATCATCATGAAACAATATGAAAGGTTGCTCAGATTTAATCTAATACTAGCTAGCAGGCAGTGGTATAAATACTGAAGTAAGCAGCAGCATTGTTTAAGCTAGGCTGAACAAAGCAGTGTGTGCCCTGGGTGGGTTTGGAGCAGGGGCCTTTCCAGGTCTGCCTCCCCCATGCAAACTGCAGCCTGCAGCTGTGATTTCTCAGTGTAGGGAAAGAGAGCAGCTCCGAGGAGAGCCAGTAAATGCCAGCCCAGCTTGCAGGCTGGCCAGCAAATGGACACATGCACAGGGCTCTCGCAGCATTGTGCCTGGAGCTCTGGCACCCCACACAGGCATATGGATCCGGGAAGGGAGATGCCAGTGCCTGCTCTGCGGTGGCTCAGTAGATGATTCCTTCTGGTTCCAGCAGCAAGTACTTCTTCATGGACAGAGGGATGGAGAGCAAGGGGACTTCTCGATGGCACCTTTCTGACAATATTGCCCGAATAGCACATCTGCATAAGTGCATCAGTGACCGTGGTGAGTTGCTGCACACAGTGAACAAAGAGTCATAGAAATCCTGGTGCCGCTGTAAAAAAAAACATAAGCTTGTTTTAAGGCAGCTGGAATATTTGGACTATGAGGATTTTTGAATTAAAGGGATAATTATGTCAAAGCGTGTAGTTTGTCCCACAATTTTGCCTTTTGAGAGCATATTTTCCTCTTTAATCTCTCATTTTTTCGTTTAAATTCTCCCTTGCATTTGCAGCTAACTCATTCTGTTCACAGGAATCTGACCTATGCAACAGAACCTAGAGGTACATGGTCATACTCGTGTAATATGGCACTTAAAAAATATCTGCTGACTTAAAAAAAACCCCAAATATACATATTGAGAGATCTGAAGAAACACCAATCACAGCCAGAATCTTTTCACTTTCTGAGTGCAGGGACAGCTGAACTCCTGCTGTATCGCTGACATGGGGTGCTCAAAAGGATAATGTTGCAATTAAAATATCTCAAAAATATATCTTTTTTCAGTGAGTGATATGCTTTTGTCAAATGAGAGATATTACGTGGGGAAGGCCCCATCCTCTCAGATGTTCTTGTCCTTCAAAAGTGTTCTTTCTTTCTTATGGTTGGGTATGGGTTATGCAAATAATAAGCCTGGATTGTACTCAGTTAAAACTCATTGAGAGCTTACCTCCAAGACATCCTCAGGTATGGCTGCTTTCCACTTAGATGTTGATTTGATGTGTTCATAGGAGTTGACGACTACCTCCACAGCTCTGGGGTGGGAATGACAGGCTTGTAGCACCTGGAGGCAGGATGCATGGAGACCATGAGTATCCCCAGGAAGCTGGGGCTAGCCCAGGTGCTTGGCACTGTGCAACAGCAAACTGAGACAGACACAGCCAAACGATTATGAGAGGATAAGGTTGGAGATGCAAAAGACACAAGGCCCCTCCACACTACTCTGTGCAAGCACAGCAAGAAACACCAGGCTCATTCCCAGATTAACACCGTACAGAAGTGCTGGCTTAGATCTCCACAGCAGTCTAGATGAGGTGGGCTTTATCACCCAAATCGAGAGACAGCTTGCTCATAGCTGGGT
Organism: Oreocharis arfaki; assembly: GCA_013398015.1. Lineage (NCBI taxonomy): Eukaryota > Metazoa > Chordata > Aves > Passeriformes > Paramythiidae > Oreocharis > Oreocharis arfaki. The sequence continues at coordinate 124,088 of VZRR01000645.1, read as the reverse complement.
TGAGTGACTCAATACCAGGCAAAGCCATGCACAAAAATTCTTGCTTCGGATCATGCAGCTTAGGAAGAGAAAAAAAATCCCGTCATATGAATCAAAAACGTATTCTTACAGAAAAATTTATAGTATGACCAGGAGAAAAGACAGCTCAAGCCACACAAGGCCCCTGAAACAACTGTTCTGCCCAGTAACTTTATCTCAATAGGAAAAAAAAACAGTCTATGGTCACTCATATGCAGGGGATAACACTGCATTCACCCCATTTTGTTCCACGTGGTCACCAGGTTTCACAAACAAAACTGCAGAACATCCCTCTGGGATAAATATCATCCTACATTTTTACAGATGGGGAACTGATGGTTTGGAAGAGAGAGACCCACTTCATGCAATAGGAGGCAGGAGGAGAACACTCCAGACCTCGCTATCGAATACCCTCTAGGAGACTAAGCATTGTTCTGCCACAGAGAGAGCCAGCTCATCTTGGGCTCAAGAGGGCAGAACTAAAATTTTGGCATTTTATTCAAAGGCTTCTGGTTGCTTGTCTTCTTCAAACTTTACATATACAGTAGGGGAACTGTAAACAGTTGCTTAGAGCACTGGATGGGAGAGAAAAATTCCTGACTTCAGCAAGCTTGCTTAGTTATCTGATACAGCAAGACTCTCAGGTACTCCTGTCAGTGTCTTGGGCTTTGCAGGTGTTTAAAATTTTTTCAGGAGGGATCCTGCTATTCTTTTTGGTTTTTTTTTTTCTTTTTTGATCATCAGCTATGAGTCCAGGCCCAGCACTTCCCCTTTACTCTCATATTTCCTGGGAATAATCCAAAGCTTTATTGAGATCCATTTCATTTTGAATAGATTTGAATAGATTTTTAGAGTTCGGATGTGACAAACAGAATCAGGTGGTCTCATTTCTAATCTTCAGTGGAGACCATGAAATACGCATTTCATATAACTCAGTTAAACCTGTATGAAGCCAGGTTTGACAAGGGGATGTGAGTTCTGTGAAATGAGAAAGTGAATCTGTTTTGAAAAATTAAGCTTCAACCAGTATTTATGGCTTGGTATTTCAGGTTGGTTAAGAGGAAAAATTAGATCTGGATCTGGTTTCTGGTATGGGCAACTGTAATTTCACTTCAGTTAAATGATACCACTCTTACAGTAGGTCATCTCACAATGCTTCGGGCATTCTGGGCCCACACTGACAGGACTCCAGCAAATACAGATATCACTAAATCCTGAAGTTTGGATCTCTCATCCCATTCCTGTTCAAGACACCACACCTCTCCGTATCCCTACTGTACAAAGACATCCTTAACCTTGTGGAATTGCAGAGGATATATCCTAGCTGCTCCATGATTCAGTAGCAGTTGGTAGCAGATGTCTGGCCGAGCAGCTGGCCGCACAGATGTCACTTTTATGATGTACTGTAGGGGTGCACAGCCATTGACATCCATGATGTTTGCTTCTGCTCCTGCCTCCAGCAGCATATGCAGCAGGACATGATCACAGTTCCAGGCAGCTTTGTGGAGTGGTGATTTGAAATCCTCATCACGAGCATTCACTTCAGCATTATAGTCTAGGAGCATCCGGCAGATGAGGTGGTGATCCTGGCTGTATATCTGATCCTTATAGTGAAGGGCCCAATAGGCTGCACAGGCCAGGGGGGTCTCCATGTAGGCATTAAGAGCATCTACCTGTGCTCCCTGTTCCACATAAAAGGCCACGAGCTCTGGGACACCCAAACGTGCAACGACGTGCAGAGGAGTCTCCTCATCTTTGTTGTTTGTTCTTATGTTCACATTTGCTCCTGCCAAAGAAAGATGATGGGGAAAAATGAAGCCAATGAAACACTTGTTTGGCCATCTCTCTGCTTGGGCCCTTCTTCCCAAGGAAAAGGTCGGGGTGGGCAACTGGCATGAAAGACACATGTAAATGCAAATAGCATGGATCTTGCATTACTTAAGTCTCCAGGGAAACTCCTAGAAACTTCAGATTCTTGGATCCAGCTCCAGATGTGATATGCTGGCCCCAAGCTGGAAAAACTTACTGGAACAACCTATTTCAGAGCAGCATGCAAGCCCAAGTTTCTGTGTAAGATGCTTTTTCCTATAAATTGAGAACTGGTGGAGAAAGGAGAGCATTGTTCCTACTCCGGAGAGCAGCTCCTCTCTACTCTGTACCCTGAGAACACGGCATGAAAGACACCGTTAACGCAAGCCGTGCTTTCATTCGCGTAAATGAAAGGACATTTTCCCACAGATCCGTGGATGATATTAAAGAACGCATTGCCAGGGTCCCCGGCTGGGGGTCCGGATCCTGTTCCCGAAGTGCTGGGGAGCGGTCCGAGCGGGTTCGTGCGGAGCGGCGGCCGCAGCTGAAGCAACAGCACCATCTGCCGGGCAGCGCGCCGGCCCCGGCCCCCGCACGGGAGCGGGGCAGACACTGCGGGGAAGAGGAGCCAGAAGCTGCTTCTGGGCTGGGAAATCCGAGCGCTAATGCTGTTAAGCCGTGTTGAGTGCTAGTTGTGTTCAATGTCCCTGAGACAGCATCGGCAATCCATGTTTGGAGGTGGTGACCAAACGTGGGATCAGCACTGCCTGCGCTGTCGCCCCAGCCAGAGGAGGTTGAACTGCAATGACCTGGATGGATCCCAAGGGACACCACTGAGTGGAGATGGCAGGTGGAAGATGCATCTCGCAAACTCTGGCGCAGGGACATTAGCTGGCACCTTGGCTTTAGCTCTTGGGGGGTGCCGCTCTGTGAATGTGCACACCTGACACCGTTTTCTCCAGACCTTTCCCATTCTATTGGAGTCTCAGCATTCAGCTCATTTGGAGATCAGAGTTTAACAAGTGCTTTGGGAGGAAGGGTGCCTTTCAAAGTACTATCATGCTGTTGTTGATGGGTGGGTGGAGAAAGCCTGCAGAATACATCCTTTCACTTATGTTCATCCTATGCTGGGTTTCATAAGAGTACATTTGACTTTTAAGCTTTTCTATTCTAGCAAATTCAACTCCTGCTGTCAGGATTGTTTGCTTTGGGCAGGATACAACTGGCAGCACTTATTTTCCTTTGTACCAAACAAAATAATATTTATCTTTCCAGCAGAAGAAAAGCAGTGTTGTGATTCATTTATCACTGCAGATTTCCTTGCCCACAAAGCATGGGCTTTGCATCTCAGGAAAAGCCTTCAATAACAACACATGTAACAAAACCAACCCAAAATCATTCGTATTGACATGGCACAGTGTGATAAATAGGGGAGTCTCTCTGTTCATAACTAGAGACTTGAACTGTGTTTCTTTTACTCTGTCCTGTGTCAGTACTCTTCTGTTCAGGAAATAGTGTGTGACAAATATATTTATGGAAGAATTACATCTATTCATAGCTTTGTTTGTTACAGATGACCAGCAGCATAATGTACCTTATTTTGGGGAAAGCAAAAATCTTTTAAAATTACCTTTTTTTTCTTCAAGCCCTGCATAGATGCATGAGTTTGGCTGCATCCATGACAAATGAAAAGATAGTACGAAAACCTTCATCCAGTATTCCAAGGACAGATCTCAAAAAAACAAGTGGTTGGAAGGATTTTACTCAGGTCCAGGAAATTTGAACAAGAAAGAAGGTGAGGGGTGCCCTTTCATGTGAAATAGCTCGATAGTAAACCTAGGTGAAAAAGACAGAAAAACCTCCACAAAAGAAACAGGAACTCCCTGATTTGGAGGAGCTCTGCTGCTCATGGACTGGTTGGGCAGTGGGCTGGGGGCACTGAAATGGGAAAGAGTCTTGGAGCAAGGACCAGTGGCCAGGGAAAGACAGATGAGGTGAGGAAACAGAATGGGAAAAACTTCCTCTGATCAAAGAGATGAAGACAAGGAGTCTGAGATGAAGACATGAGTCACCTGTGGATGGAAGGGATAAATACACATGTACTTTGAGAAATTGCCTCCTAAGAGAAAGCCCAGACCATGCTCACCATCTTTGCCCATGGTATGAGAGATGCTCCAGAGCTTTACCTTACCTCTCCAAAGCAGCTGCTGGGCGCAAGGCATGGAGGTTCGTGTCGTACAGAAGTGCAAGGGCGCCTGCCCGCTCATTGAAAAGCAGTTCAGCTTAGCTCCATGGTTACAAAGGATCTTGAGGCACTCAACGTTTGCCATTTCACAGGCTACGTGGATCGCAGCTTTCCCATTGGGCCGGCAGTTGATTGTAGCTTTGTGGTTGAGAAGGACCGAAAGACTCTCCAGATGTCCATACATGACAGCTAGATGAAGTCCAGTTGCCCAGGATATTTTCAATTTATAGCTAGGCAGCCAGTACCCTGCACAAAGTGAGAATGTGTTACCAGCCTTGGCAAAGAGTTTTCTTTGGACTATCTACCTACTGAGAATAATTGAAGGGGAAGGCAGGGTTGGAGTTTTAATGTAATTTATAGTGGTTTCAACAGCATAGTGCACACAAAGTTCTCTCAAGCGTAACTTCATTTTCATTAAGCACTGTTACTATGTGTGCTGCATAACCTGCCTTTTGGAGAGATAATTCCCATGTAGATGTACTCTGAAAGAAGCTATTAGACATTTTTGTGACTTGTGTAGATTAAATAAAAAAAATATGCTTAGAGAGTTTGAAACGGCACCAGCTAAAAAATGTGGAGGAAGTGGGATCTTTAGCCTGCCAATAGCTGAACAAAGGTGGCATTGGAGTAAGATGGCAGCATTTACTTAGGACAATGACTCAACAGACAGCTCATCCTACTGTTTTTGTGTGGGACATGGCAGGATCTTCCATGTCAGAAGCTGGATGCAGATCCCCAGGGATGCCTTAGACATAGATGACCCCTGGTAATGTGGCTGCAGCTGTGTCAGGGACCTCCTGCCAGCTACTGCCCAAAGGAGTATTGAGTGAGGAGATTGGATGCTGATGTAAATTAGGCTGAAGAGCTGAATAGAAGCAGTGACACTGTAGCATGAAATTTGGCTCCAAAATGTTTGGATTTTTCTCAGAAAATGTCATAATGAGTTTTATTTTTCCACTTACAAACAGGTGTAAGACCAAATTACACATAAATACTTGTTCCCCAAATAGGACTACATGCTTAATGACTGCACAGATATAGTCTCAGAGGTGATTACTATAATCACTTTTTTGAAAAAGTAAAGCATTATAATAATGTGCAGAAGGGAAAGAGAAGTATAATTTTTTTTTTCTTTTTTTAGCTATAGCAGGTGCATCCTAGCTAGAATGTGACTATAAAATTCTGTGGGTTTGATTTATCTATTTCTCCTTGGACCACCGCCTGGTTGAAATCTGTTATCATGTAAAAACCAGAAAAAATACTGAAGATACTTAGTATTTAGAGGTTAAATTAATTCAAAGTTTCCTTTTTTAGTCTCTGGCTAATGTCATACATACACAGTTTTTACAGGATTCATGAGGTACAAGAAGGAAGGAAACAAAGTGCTGGTGACAAGGAGAAACGTATTAAAATTTTTCTTCCCTCCTAAATAAATTACAAGCATATTTTCAGAGAGGGGAAAGAAACTGCAGACCATGTTATCTACTCTAGGACCAAATTTTTTGACTGCCAAACTCAGTCTTCGAGGAACCCACTCTGTAAATGGCAAGAGCAGCAGCCCTGAGGCCCCGGAGTGCCCAAGCAGGGTGACAGCCTCCTCTGAGGACACAACCTGCTGACTGTGCAGGTTACACTGGCAACTCAGGGCAACCTTCTCGTCATATACCCTCAAACCAGGCACAGAGAAGGTGGGCTCTGTCCCAAAGTCTATGCATACAGCAGAACAAGCTTCTTAAATCCCCTCCCTATCCAACTCCACATGCAGTATTCCCCCTTGTTACTGGTGAGCTGTGATGCACTGCCAGCTTATCCCACATAGGGCTGGGTCTCCCATTTATGGCCAGATGTAAGTCATAAATTATATGTGAACAGCAGAAAAGTGATACTTAAAAGCGAAGTCATCACTTTCTATGGCCACAATTTTCCTGCCTGAGTCCACCATTTATTTCTGTTGCCTGTGCTGCTTGCAGATGAGCTGTGCTCAGACATCCCCAGGGAGCATCTCCCATGTCCTCTGCCCAAACCTTCAGACATCTCTGAGCTTGGAGGGACCCAGACAGGCACTGAGCAGGAAGCAGATGTGGGCTCTGTGGGAGACCTCATTCAGCTTACCTGTTTCTTTGGTTGGTAACATAAAAAAGCCATGGTATAAGCAAGATCAGCATCTTTGAGAGCACTCAGCCTCTTTGGAAGAGAGGAAGAAAAGTCACTCTGTCCCCCATGACATCTCTTTTCCACTTCATCACTAGGGGCTATGGCAAAGCTCAGACTGTCAGAATGGTGGGGGTGGTGAATTTTTCTCCCCTCTTCATCCTTGAGGAAATCCCCCTTCCATATCACAGTTATCTAGCATTCAGAACAAAAGTAAAATTTACACAAGAGCTGATTGAAGTGCTTCCTGCCTTTCAGGCAAAGTGAATACTATAATGTGCTTTAGGGCATAAGGGGGCATTTTCCTCTCTCTCTACTTTTTTGAAAACAAAGAGAATTCTTCAAAAGGGACTATTTAATGATTGCCGTCAAATAATCTATGATTAAAAATCTATGCATTAATCCTGCAGTCTCAAACCACAACCAGATTGCATTTTAGCCTGCTGAGGACAGAAGATGTATTTTAAGACAAATTCAGCACTGCCTGGCTTAGTTCATACACTGTCCCTAAGGGAAGTTCATCATGACTGCATCATCCTCACCCTGAAGAAATCGAAAGAGCAGGAACCAATCATTAAATAAGGGGTAAACAGAAAAAGAGAAGAGGTGAGATAGTCCCTTCCTTATGCCACAGAAGAGAAAGTGCATTCGCTGTGCTGCTGCTACTGGAGGTGTTTATCTCCACATATGATTAACTTCTGGCAGAGGCTGGTCATTACTGTTTTCTAAATACACACAAAGAGTCTGTTAGCAAGCAGATCATCAAGTATGTTGATTTTAGCAAAGAGCAGACTTGGTTTATTGCTTAAAGTTGTAAGGTTTTGGAAACTCTTTCAGCGTCTGGCTGGGAACTACACTCCGAAACAGATGCTGTGTTGATTGTTCTGGTTGTGTTTTTCCAGATTATTTTTCTGTCTTGATAAACTAGCACATCCTCACTTTCTGTCATTTGGAAAAATAAATCTTCTCCCATCCAGCACCATCCAAGGTCCACAGGATTTCCTTAGTTCCCCTGAGGTAGGGAGAATCCACTTTACTTCCATTGAAAATGGAAGACAGGGAGTATTTTATGTTTCTAAATAGCCTGTACATGTGAATGGGTTCATGAAAGAAATGTATATACCACATTTAGCCTGTGTGTATCTATCCTGGGCTTTGCACCCGAGTTCTCTGTGAGGAAATGGCAAAGGATTCCTCTTTCTGGACTCCCCTGCACCTGCAGCACGGAGGCTCAGGCTGGGCTCTGGCCTGCCCTTCACCAAGCCCATACAGCTGATAAGCTCCCCTACGACAGCGGCCCTGTCCATACGAGCCTACTGAGACAGTACCGCCTATGGACCAGCTTGTGCTGCAGCTTCAGAAGAGGTAAAAGGCCACAGTTCCTTGAAAATCGCTCAAACCCCTCTACTTCCTGTCTGGTGAATGCTGCCACATTTACCTTGTTTGTAGGATGCCAGAATCAGGTTTTCATCTTCAACTTCGAACACTGTGTCCACATCTATTTTCTTTTGGCTCAAGAGCTCTTCCAGTGTTTCAAAGTCATTGGATTTCAGGGCTTCAAGAAAAGCTTTTTTCACCAACTTTGCAGCTGCAGCTCGTGTAATCTTCCCCTCTGTATCCTCTCCCTCTTTGTATGACTCCTCCAAATCCATTTCCAAAGGTATCTGTTTGTGCTGTGAAGAGGGGCACACTGAGGTCCCTATAGCACAGTTACATGCTGAAGTTTCTGAAGACCAGAAGGTAATTTTATCACTCAGTCATGCTGATCTGCTTGTTCTATTTATATGAGGAGCATTTCAGGCATCGAAATGCCACTCTTAGATATCACCACACTCTTGATGAAAGCGAGGACAGACACACTTGCAATTAAAACAAAATAAGTGTTATCTCCATGGGCTTCATACACATTAAGCTTCATTAACCACCTGATTACCTTCTGCTCCTGCCCATACACTTACCTTAAAAGACACTAGGCCTGGTTGTCATTTCTCAGCTGGAGAAGCACCCACACTTCCTTTCAGAGTTGCCATGGCTGATTTATTGGCTGCAATGGGATGTAATGCTCTGCCTGCAGATGCCTTTTAACTAGTGCAATTCAGAAAAAACAAATCTAAAAAACTTCCAAGGCACTCTTTATGTGGGAGGTAACTCACTCTTCTCCAGGACAGCATTCTGCTTGTTGGTGCTGGGTGTAGGGGCAACAAGCAGTGCTCCTTGGAAGGAGAAGTGCTGGGATGAGGGGGCTGCAGGCCTGTACAGCCATGTTATGGGGTGGGGGATCTCATACACTGCGGAGGGGTTGTGTGTTAATTAACTCAGCTGCAAGCACAGGAGGCTGCATGGGTCCACAGGCTCTTCTCCTTCCCCTGCTCACCCTCCATATAAATTCAGAATTTCTCTCTCACGAGCCCATCAACCACTGAGCACTTCCCCCTCCCTGCCTTTTCCTGCAGTCTTTGCCAGCCCCATCCCTGTACTGTCAGCAGTTAGAGGATGAAAACCCACAGCTAGCATGAGCTGCTGCCATGCATCACTTAGAAGTGGTTCACACCTGCACTCACTTGGGCTGCTGGACGAGACCGTAGCTAGAAGGACACTATTTACCCTTGATTTAAATCACCCAGCAAAGCAGAGACCACCACAACCATTATAAAGAAATCTTCATGTTTCTTCTTCCTGTGAGTATGGCTGCCAAGTGGGCTGATGGAGAAATGTGAGCCAGGTGACAGTGGAAGTCAGAGCAGCCTCTGTGCTTGAAGGGTTTCCAGAAGCCGGGTTCCTCAGGCAGTCCCATGAGGACCTGCAGGATCCCTGTCCATGGGAATGCTCACCAGCTCTCTCCTACAGCCTGTGCTCAGCAAAGGTGGTACCAGACAGCACTTCATATTTGTGAGTTCCTTCTACCTATGTACTTTTGAATGAGAAATACTTTACAAAAACTATTTCCCTGAGGTAATGTACATTTTAATAGACACAATGGGAAGGAAAATGGCTTTCTCTGGTGATATAGGTCCCAGGCAGCTCATCTGCATCTTTTGAGGCTTAAGAGCAGAGTCAGCATTGGACTCGTCATACCTTTACATTCCCTCCTGCCGATCCACCTCCTCCTTACTTTGTTACTTATAGTAATGGATGACTTCAGGCTTTTTAAAAAGTGCTGATGCTTGTGTGATATGAGGAGAGGAACAAGATGTGAGTTCCAGATCTTACAGGCTTCTTGTTACCTGCAACTTTATTTTTAAACCACTGTGTTCCTGGGAAGTCATGGATGCACAAAGCACTGATATGTGGCTGCAATCAATTGTTCACCTCAGCTACACTTTCGATTTGGAGTAAACTAGCTTTTTATCTATCATCTTTCATAAATAGTATTATATGACATGAGGACATTCAATCTAGCTGAGAGCATTGTGCTGGGACATCTCTATGCCTCTCCTCTGCTCGAAGGTTGACAAGCACAAGCACTGTTGCTGTAACAGATTACTGCACATCTGCTGATCCAGCCTGCTTGCTCTTGGTTGACAAGCAAGGTGAAGTAATTTGTCCTGGCTTGGCCCACAGAGAAAGTTGATTAAAATTATATTTTTCATGGTCCAAGAGCATGCACAGGAAGGAACAGCACCTCAGACCAGATAACACATTACAACTTGCTCACCTTCAGCAACTTGTGTGGCCCTGCTCTGACCCTCACAAAATTTTTTCTTAACATCATTAAGTTTAAAAGAGAGAAAGGAGACAATTATAGATACGTATATAGCCTATATAGATACCTATATGGCCTTTGTAGTTAGTGTTTTCTTGTAAGCAGCATTTGAGTCTAATCTTGAAAAAGTCTACTCATATGCATCATTTCAGTACAATTGCACACAAGAATAAGGAAATGTTTTTATATTTTAAATTGCAATTAATCACATAAAGTTAGACAATCTTTTTAAAGCATGACATAAGTCTTTTTATTAATTTGCCTGAACTATAATCAAAATATATATAAGAATACATAAATACAGTAAGACATGGGGGGAACAAAAGGGACCAGGTCTTACTATACATCTGTAATTTTGCTGTCTGTACGATTTCCCGCAGACTTCTCCCTCACAGTACCACAAGGTGGCAGTTTGATTTTGAAAGTCAACGTTGATGTCATCCAATCCTCAGGTCTGCCAAATATTCTGAACATTTTACTGTGAAACAATAGCTCATCCCTTGGTTAATATAAATGACGGTTGCAATATTTATAAGACAGACTTGAGGCCACTGTCGTGCGTGCTGTGCATTCACACACTCTATCTGCTGAAAAAACATGGTTTCCACATTTAGGATCAATTGTCTAAATTACAGAGCTAATGCAAGATGCATTATTGCCAGGGAGGCAACTCCTGCCCCCAACCCTTCCTTCTGCTCCATGCAGTGCCACACAACACAGGAGGAGCCACAGGCACATGAACACCTGCACCTCGGGGCACAGGCTGGATCTGCCCCTCAGAAGTGGTTACAGCAGGTCGTAAGAAGCAGGTGTGAAGGTTACACAGCAAACAGGAGAAGAGCAGACAACCTCTGCACTCTGCTTCCCACTTCAGGTGATGGGATTGTTGTCCCTGGCTTTAGTTGGGTTGCTGGGGACCCTCTCCATCAGCATTATCACAGGCTTATTCTTAAGTCCGCTGAAGTCAAGGGAAGTACTTCCGCTGGTTTCAGTGTGTCATGTCCTTTATTAGGTTGGGCACCAAGCAGCTGAGCTGGGCAGGGGAAAGCTGCCCAGAGGTGAGTGCATGAGCACCACCGGGGTGGTGTTATGAAAAGGATGATGGGAGGCACAGGATTGTGTATGAAAATCAGAACTGAGACTGCTCGTAAGAAAACAAAGACAGGCTTAAGCAAAGCGTGAGAAAAGACGCACTGGCAGACCATGCAGAGCATGATTCCTGAGGAGCCAGAGCCCCTGCATTGGCCACTTGCTGATCTAGAGCAGTAATATATTGACAACCACACAATGCACAGCAGTGCTAGGAACAGCTTGAATGGAGTTTGGAGGTGAAAACCGACACCCTGAACTCTATGCTGGGGCAGGCAGGAAACCAGCAAAAGGAGAAATGCTCACAAAGAATGGTGGTGATGCAAACAGAGCCATGAGGCTGCTCCAAGTTGTGATAGTGAACATCCTGACTGTCCCCTGGCTGTCCCTGGCCAGCTGGCCTGTTCTGCAGCAGCCCTGTTCCAGTGGCAGTGCCGTGGGGTGTGGAGAGCAGCTGTAGATGCAAGGTCACCCAAACAGGTAGCATGACAAATGTTCTTCTCTCCCCAGCTCCAGAGGGACCTGCCTTGCAGCAGTGTTCCAGCACAGCTGGCCAGGGAAGTTGGTGGCCGGCTAATGGGGGTTGCTTCAACAGCAGGAGCACACCTCCCTGTGAAGCAGTCTGTTCTGCTCTGAAGCCTTCATACTAAGGAGAGAAATGTACTCAATGTCAGATCTGAGGGCCTGAAGCAAATAACCGGATCCTTGAGTTAATCCCACACTTTGATCTCTTCTGAACAGCGCATGCCTGTAGAAATACTGTTGCGGTAGTGATCACAACCCCCTCGCTCTGCCGTGGCCCCTACAGCATCTGCAGCATCAGATCAAGTCTGCCACGCTGCTGCCCACTCCGTGGGCAACGTTACCTTGTATATCCCTTGTGTTGCCAAGTATATCCCTTGTTTCTTGACAGCTCTCCGTTCCCAAACTGGATTAAGCACAGCCCTCTTACTTATTCATTTAGCACTTTTTTTCCCCTAATATTAATACTGATTTTTTTTTTCACTGCTGCACATCTTTCTCTCAGATTTAGCCATCATTGTATTTTATCTGATTTTCTTTTTCCAGGATGCTGACTCTGAGTGTGAAGATTACATAAATCATCACCATGCTTCTTGCTTTATTTCTTATTAGGAAAAAGGCTCTTTAGCCCTGCCAGGTGCAAACTATTTTCTCCAGGTGCTCAGCTGTAAGCCCTCTTTTGAGAAAAATCCTCTCTGTAATTTCACCTGAAACCTTCTTAGTATCATTAGTTTTGAATCCTCCTCTTGTTCTTTGTTATATTATTTCACTTTTGTTCTCATTAGCAAGGGATGGAAGCAGTCTCAGATACTCAAAGGCATTTACACATAAACTTCCCAAGTCTCTGAAGTACAGCTCCTAGGAACTGGGAACCTATGTGCCTAGGAAACTTGGGGCCCTGTAGGTTTGTTTTCAGTAAAGCAAGAATAATTTAGAAATATGGAGCAAGTGAGGTGCTTAAGCCTTAAGGTACATACGTGTTACAAAATCAAAAGTTGATGGCAACAATCCAGAATTTTGTTCTCATGGACCTTCTTGTCTTCATGGTGAAAGCTTAGCCCATCCTTCCACTGGTTTTGTTTTGGCTTTTATGACTGCTATTTCCATCTTCAGCCCCAGGAATCCATTTCCTTTATTCCTGCATGTTGCTCCAGCTCCTGCTGGCAGTATTTATGAGTATGTTAAGAAGTTCAGGGTTGGATTAGCTATTGATATTGAACAGTTAGCTGTTAAATTTAGGGTATTTTAAAATGAGGATTAGTGTTTAAAAAATTTCAACTACTAAGATAATTATTCATTTATTGTCCTATAAAAATGCACTTCTTCTACAAAACCGTTTAAAGAAATACCATAGATACAAAGACAGGATGCTTGAAGGTTCTCTTTGGTTCAGAGGGCGTGAGTGTTGTAAACACGAAGCACGCACACAGAATTTAAAATCAAATGGACAGTGTTTCTAAGACATGGAGAAGACAAACCTTGCTTAGTGGAAAATTCTCCTCATATTTTTTGCAGTTTGATGTCTGAGTATCAGATAGTATGTAGAACAGTAGGACTTTGCAACCAAGCCTAAATACGAATGTGAATCTTTACCACTTCTTTCCTCCTGATACAGCGAGGCATGGACTATGGTTTCAATGAAGCCTTTGGAAAGCAGTTCTTTAAAGACAAGTATTCCTTCATAGCAAAAATAATTCATTGCCCATAGAAAGTGCCTTGCAGGCAGCTGCATCTTCCCTGCCCACTCTGATGCGGGGCTGCTGCTGTTTGGCTGGGCTCCCTGCTGGGGCTGAACCATGGCAGCAGCTGGCTGAAGATGAGAGTTTATCATAAGGATCTTCCCAACAACTTTTACCTTGCCTGTTAGAGTGAGATTTGTGCAGAGCTGAGGTGGTGTCTATGAGATGGTTGCTATATATTAGATTATTTCCTTGATGTTAAATATACATTGAATAAAGTGACAGGAGTTTTAGGACAGGCAAACAGCCAAAGTGTGAAAGGATCTCCAGTTCTGAAACTGCTCTAAAATGCCAGTCCTTTTGGATCAAAATGCTGATGCACGAAGGAATATGAACATTTTCAGCAGAAGCAGTACTGGTATTCTTTAAACAGACACCAAAGGGCCAGCTCTTTGATGGCCCAGGAATCTAACTATTCTTGCTCTGAAGGGCTGAATTTGAAGCAATGAAAAAATAAAGCATATGGGAGAATCTGCCGAAAGCGTGAAAGGGTGGAGAGGGAAGAGGAGATACGACAAATTAAGTAGTGCATCACAAACACGGCTGGAGGCAGCAGAGAGGCAGAGACAGTGCAGGTCTGATGTGGCTTCATAATCATCCTACGCCCACTGGTTGTGCCAGTGTTTTCTATCTCTGCTGTTGCCTGTGCTTCCCTCTCTTTGCTGATAAATCAGTCACTCACACGGTGGCTGCTTGCTACATATTTAAGCAATGTAAGCTGTTAAGCTTGTTCATGTGGGGTATTGCCCTCTACCTTCCCCGAGCACAACAGATCAAGTTCGAAGGGGCAGAAGTGAAAATATAGCTGTGTTAGTCTAAACCAGGATGTGCACATCATCCTAGATTATGGTTTTATTGGTAGTGGACAGGATAAATCCTGCTCCAACTGCAGGAATTCCAGCTCTTGTTGACAGACATCCAAAATGTGCACGAATGATGCAAGGCTGGCTCGGCCTTTCTGCTGTTGTGTGGGATGTGGAGCAAAGTGGGTGAGAAGTTAATCACCTCCATCAGTGTGTAGTGGAGGGTACACGAACAAATTCTGGTGTCATGGAATGGAGCTTAATATGTTTGTTCACCACCCCGAGACCATTAGTACAAAAGCCAAGAAAATAAAAGCAAATATTTCTCATTTAAGCTTACAGTTGCCTTGATTTACACCAGTTATTAAAATATTCCCTGAGGAAAGAAAATAACTAATGCTACCATTTACCTCCCGAGCCTCTGAATGACTGAACCAGCAATATGGTAAAAACATCAACATCTTACAGCTATTTATATTTTGATTTTCTGTGTACTGCTCTTTCCAACATTTTATAGAATATGTATTGTAAAATAATGTTCACTTTAATGAGTCTGAGTTAATCTACTAGATCTGTATAGAAAAATGTGCCTGCAGTATTAAAAGCATTTTATTTCCATTTAAAAATCTGTTGCCATAGTGACCAATCACAACTTTCTCAGTAGCTTTGTCTAGGCACTGGATGTAGGCTTCATTTTTGCTTCGTTTTATTTTTTCTCCTGCATTCCCTGGGCCAAGTCCTCATTTAACTCATTTTTTATTCTTTTTGTAGTCTGTCCTTTTCCAACCACATTCTCAATTAAATCATTCTAACTAAGTTTAAAATAAAGACCATGACTTGGCTCTTCCTTTAAAATCATTATGTAAGAAACAGGAAAGTACAGTGCTGCGCACTGTGGGCTTTCTTTGTCATCAACAGATTACCCAGACCTAACATAAGTAGAAGTCCTGAAATATCAAAAGCCCTGGGAGTCTGACACCTTTTAGTGTCAATACAGTCCTGTCAAGGATCTGGTGAATTGCCTCTAAAACTGAAAAGCACTTGGAGAAAATTCTTGATGTTTCAAGAAGATTCTTTTTAATCAAACCTTTAAAAAAATCAACCCACTTACCATTCTGTTGCAGCAGAAATCTTGTCAATAATGTATTTCCTTCTGAGAAATGGTAACTTAGAGTGGTGTTTTTATTCCTGCTTGAAATATGTAACTTCTCCAAGAGAAGAACAGGCTGAAGAGCCTTCACATTGTGTATCCTCTCCACCTAAGGCTGGTGGAAGACTTTTTACATGGGGAGAGGCCCGAGAACATTTCTGAAGCAAGGCTAAGTAGAGAGAGGGGATCTAGTTACTCACTTTTGCCATCACCTTTCTCAAGATGAGACTTTTGTTTCCTTGGTAGGCACAGAGAAGCAAATAAAACCATTCAAAGACAGAACAAGCCAGAGTGAATAGTTTGGAGGATTATGTGACTCTTACAGCATGCCAGTGCTCAGCTCAGACAAGAAAATATTTTTTCTCATTTGCCCAAACATTGATACCTACAGCATAAATAATAAAATATATAACAATATAAAAATATATAATAAATAATAAAATAAATAAAATAAATGTGACTCTTGAGCTTGTCACATTGTCTCCTGCAAGAGTTTGTGGAAACACTTGAAGGGTGCAATTTCACTTGTCTGAAAATGGAAATCAAAACCAGATCAGACATGCTCTGGAAACATTAAGTGTAAAGTAAACTAAAGATAATCTGGGTTATAAATCTGGTTGTAAAGTAAGCCAAATAAAAAAAAGAGGGTTACAAATAACCCTCTGTAGAAGAGTATTTTTAGTAGTAAATTATAGATGTTTGTCAAAGGCAGTAATTTAATCAATATTTTGATAAGTGAGTTGATTTTTAGAACATGTTTAGTAATAATACGCATAAATAAAAGTTAATTAGTAAGCAAGGTATGCGGCATGGTGATGTTAGAAACTGCTTTCAAATACTATGCAGAAATAGAACATTACTGGTTTTCTTTTATTAATTAAATTTTTTACTTCCTTAACACCGAAATCAAATTGTGATACGAAATCTGTTGTGCTACTCAGCAAACTACATTTTTTTCCTCTTAATCCATCTAATTGCTCACTTCTGAGTCAATGGAAAGTGCACTGAAAGTTCTGGCCATCATACAAATATGCCTGATTCCTGGAGGAGAGTTCGCAGAAGAAGTCAGACAATTCCCTTTAGGAAAAAAAAAAAACCATCTTTTCCTTCTAAGGACATTTTGGTTCTATTTAAAATAACACACTAAAAGACAAATTTCCCCAAACCATAGTTATGTAATTCTGACTTATTTTCTTACAAGTGATATGCATTGTTCACATGTTAAAAACTCTCAGGAAGCTGGTACTGCAGAAAGTGAGCGCAAATATCTAAAGTGCCTGCAATCTAATGAACCTCTGAGGAAACACCTTGAGGTGCAGTTCTGTGACTTCTGTTCGATAACCAAAGCAGGGTGGTTCAAAGAGAAAAAACTACCCCAGGATGAAGAGGTCTAAATGTTTGGGTTTGCCCCTGTTTGGCCACTGATGCCTGTGATCCCTGGGGCATGTGAGGGGTGGAAGGAGGCTTGTGGCTCCCAGCAATGAACTCCTTGCCCAAAACATTCCCTCCCAACACCCAAAGCCTGCTTGTGACCAACACCCTGGGAGACATCCATGGCACTGCGTTGGCTATCTAGTGGCATCTGCACTTAAAAGTGTCGAGTGTACTCCTAAGGGAAGAAAAAGAGAAGGAACTGGAGACAAATCCCTGAACCATCTCCATGAAACACAAGAGAATTTAGGCATTTTAGGACTCAGAGCAAAACTAGACTCTTGGCACAAACCTTTGAGGAAGCTGCAAGCAAGAGCCAGTGGTGAGAGTGTCCAGCCGAGGATGTCAGGGATGATAGGTCTCCCTTTCTGTGCTCTCTCTGGGGAAGCCCAAGTGCTGTGGCTGCATCTGACCTGCCGTGCAGAGAAGCTCCTAGGCCAGCCAGAGGCCAGCAGACTCATCTGGTGAGTCATCAGACTCATCTGGTCCATTCTCATATCATGGACTGATACATCTGTCCATATTTTCTTTTGAGATTTGCGTAACACTTAGTTGGTCAGTGAAGACACTTTACACAACAATTGAAGGCCCACCTAGGCTGTAAAGTGCTGAAAGTTCCAACCATGTGCAATTCTATTGAATCATAGACTTGTGCTGAGCCTAGTGAGATTCATGTACAACCTGCTCTTGAGCTGATTTAGGTTGAGAGTGAGATGGATGTCTGCATCTAACCATGCTCTGTAGCATCCCGTGGGTGCCTTCTCTCCCAGCCACACACGTGACACCTCCTCCACAAAAGCAGAGTGGAGAAGGCGGGGGTGAGGGGTGTTGTTTTTGGATGCTACAAAGGCTCTAGCACTACCAAGGCCACTTTCTTTGCTCTTTGGTACATGTTTGCAGAGGAGAGGCTATGATGTAGCAGCTCTCAAGGATTTCAGTAAGTGTTGGATTAGGTCCTACAGTCTTTTTCTCATTAACTGTTCATAGTTTATACTTAAAAGAAAAGTTAAATAGCTTATGATTCCACATGAATTATATTTTTATATGGTTATATGCTGTTATAACAGTGTGCAGCCATATACATCTGTATATTGTTATACCTGAAAGCATTTTTCAAGACAAATATTAAGAATGTAAGTGCAAATAAGTAAATTTACTTCTTTAGCTGTATAACTGCAGGAATCTCTTGACTTTTTCAGATTTACTGTGAGCATGATTTAGACAGCCTCATCTGCAGGGATATTATTGTTTTCAGTGTGCTCTGATACTCTTAAAGCTCAACTAAATCTCAGCTGGAAGATTTTATGATTTATTTTTATCTTAATTCCAGTTGAGTGTGGGTAACCATACTCTGTGTAGAGATCAGGCTCTAGGTGCACACTCTGTATTACTTAATGGTCTCTCCCACCTTGTTTACCTAAAGGATTAGATCATAGTATTTTTTGGTAAGTCATAGCTTTATGACAGCATATTTAGTTTTCACAACATTTTTACCAAAAAGGTTTGAAAATTCAGAAAACAAATGCAGACACAAACAAAACAAATCAAATACCTGTGTAAAGTTCTTCACACTGAAAATAATGGTAAGGATATGTCATTCCTCTTGCTCATGCTTAGGCAGGCTCACAGACTGGGTTTGCAGCAACACAGCCTAACTGACAGGTATCTGTCAAGACTGCAGTTACTCAAAGCTGCAAAAAAAAATGTGAGCAAAAATGATTCTGTTACTTCTCACATCTTGACTCTTCTAATTTGCTGTCTTGATCTCCAAACTACTTCTGCTAAGGATACTCCCCATGCTAAAGGAAATAACTGCTAATTGCAAGACTGCTCTCAGTTTTGTCAGCACTTGGCTTTATGCACTGGCAATAACACAAACAGTGCAGGGTTGTGTGCAGTTTTATCCATATATATGACCTCCCTACCACAGCAACTCTGGCTTCTCCCTGCCTTTGTGATGCCCTCCCTGGTAAAGGAGAGACCTCAGTTCAACCTCTCTGAGCTCCCTCACAATACCCCTTGCTCTTCCTACGAGGCTACAGCTGAACATTAAGCTGAATGTGAGGCAATTAACATGACAGGAGTGTGGCTCTGTCAGTCAGCGAACAAAGGGGGATCAGGCCAAATTGAGCTACCGAATTCCTGATGCCATCTCACCCAGAGACAAGGATGTTAATTTGAATCTCTACTGCTCCTGGTTATCTGAAACCCCAAATATTGCAGCTACAATTTGCATATAATGCAGCTTCAGGCCACCATCTCTCCAATGAAGAAGTATGAAGTGCATTTCACAGCATTACAATTGATGACTGCTCCATCAGAACAGTCTAGTTTGAAGGTCTGCTTATCTTTGTGTCATCTAAGAACATCCACAGGTTACATCTACATCTACAATTATGTATTTGAAGCCGCCCCAGGACACCAGTACCAGGACTTGGAACAGCAATACAAGATTAAGTTATTCTAGGTGCTGTAATACTGGAACTACAGTGATGTAAATCTTCAAGTAGGCTAGGTAGATGTGGGGTAGCCCAGAAAGTGAGAAACCAGGTGCAGGAAATACAGTTGATGAACTATGAAGAAATGTGCACTTCTATGTTCATGCTAGAATTCAGTTTCCTCTTGTTTTCCTTATGCTTCATAAAGGCAATACAATTTTAGAAGTCCACATTTTATAAATAAACTTTATATACTCAAACTCTTTATTATGGTTGCATTTTGCTATAGCAGAAAACATCATAGCATAGTGTGTTTACCAGTTTTTCTTGTTTGTTATTATATTTCTAAGTCAAGGCTGTTTTCTCCCTTTCTGTTGAAGTATTTTGAAATCATCTGAATCTCTAGATCTCACTTTGTACCTTTTTACTGAGATACTGTATCCTGAAAATCCAGCTTTGTTGTCACAAGTTTTTTTTCCCTCTGAGAAATTTCACTGATAGTTTCAATGCATAAATAAATAGGGGTAGCACTGGGTAAGCTTAATTGGGCCTTTCCTTCTTAGTCCTTTTCTGTGTCATTGCGTTGTTCCATTTAGGGGAGATGCTGTGATGGCATCAGTGCATATCTTCACCACAGCAGCCAGTGGTGAGCCTCTTGTGTTGTGAAACCGATGCCATAATTAAAAATCAGTGCAGGATGCACTTGTATGGTTCTGTTGGACTGTATTTCACTTTCTGCCCCAGAACACAACTATGCAACACATATCTGTGATGCATGCACCAGTGCTCTCACCAGTGTACCTAAGCCTGCTAGAGTCTTTGGCAGTGGTTAATATTTGACAATGGATCAAATTTTAGCATTCAGGACACTGACCTTTTGGTTTTTTTATTTGCAAGTGCATGAAAGTAGTGCACTTAGAGTGGGCTGAGTCAGAGCAATTGTTGTGCATTGCCTGAGAGTCCTACTGTACAGAGGAGTGATAATGACAGGAACATGCTCTCCTTTACTTGTCTTTGAAGTCAGGAACCTCCTCGCTTTCGTACACAGCTTTAATCTTTCAAAAGCCACATGGCCCTCTCCCTCAGCTGAACAACTTGTTATCAGTCACAGTGTTTGAGGAGTTTGCTGCCATGATTTGCAGAATTTCACCTGCAAGACTGAAGGATTGTGCTGCCAAGGCACACTACTGGCTCAGCATGCTTCTGGCTGAAAAAAGACAGCATTATTTTCTTTATGCTTGTGACAGGGCTGAACTGTGGCAGTGCAGTTAAAACCACCAGTACTATCCTGCACACCCAGCACCCTGTCAGCACCAAGGGCAGATTGCCTGAGAGGACCTCTCTGACTTTTGAGCCTGGCATCTCTCCAGTTTAGCAATTCTGCCACCTACAAAATAATTAAAGCAGCTTGCTTTGCCACTACTTCCAGATGCAGCCACAAAAACTGCTGCATAAAGACAGTAAACAAGAGCTGGGCTAGGACATAGCCTTGCTTGGGGCTGTTTTAGACAGTGACATGTTCTGACATCTTGTCATCACTAAGAACTTTTTCATTTCCTCACATCATCATGAAAGAACCAAAATATACTCAGAAACTTATTTGGATACCCAAATTTATGCAGATGCCTGTGGGCTGCTCATGGCTGGCAGTGCTGGATTCTTCAGCCAGCTCCGCAAAGGCCAAGTAGAGACTTTTGCTCGCTTTGAAGCAGGACAGGGCTAAAAGCCAGACTGTTTCTGCAAAAGCCTTTTCAACACCCTCACCCACAAATCCACTGATGTCATTGTGACAGGTATTTTTCTCAGCAGTTGAGAAGATCAATTGACCTTGGTGTCACTGCAGGAGTATTTTTACCTTTTTCATTGTAAAAGGCACTATGCATCTGTCTTCTTGAATGTCTTGAGGTACCAATCTCTTTATTAGGTCATAGTGTTGAACTCATGTTTTCTAACTGGTTGGTGACGCTGTATTTATGTGCAGTGGTAGGGTGTGAGCAGGGACTTTGCCTTGCTCTGTGGCAATGGCTCAAATGCTGTAAGAGTCTCTGCTCACAGTTTTTGAAAGGGGAGCTGAGAAGTGGCTTTTAACTCTAGCAGGGCTAAAAAGTGCAAGGTTTAAGAAATTTGTGAGATATTTGAGCAGGCCATCTGCAATTTCCCCTTTGGTCAGCTAACAGGGTTAAAGTGGTTTTAGGCCACAGCATTTGTAGAGAATCTTTTCCTTTCCATGATCTGCAGCGTCAAAAGCGTTTTCCCTCATCTTTCAGTTGGCAAACAACAGGCTTTGCTTGTGATTTCTGTCTAGTTTTGTGGGAAGCAGCTTTCTTGCCTGCCAGTTTCTATTTTTACTTGGAGCTAGTTCAGCACCTGCATGTCAGCAGCAATCTGATGGATGTGGCCTTTACATTAACCCACTTTTAAGATCTGCATTCGCAAAACCAATGAGTTCAGTTTAAGATCTCATTAGACCCTCTTCAAACCTTTCCACACTGTGTTGATATCTTCTGCTTGTTTTTACAGTTTAACTATAGCAACATCTTCTTTATCTTCACACCCACATGTCCTCTTCTGAATTTTGTTCAGTATCTGTAGAGCAGCTCTGGGTCACTGAGCACTGCCTGACTCCTTATGAGCTGTCGGTCAGATTTGCCCTCAATGCCCTCCAGATCTTGGGGCCCTCAGTGCCTTCCATGAACCGAAGGATCCACTTAATACTGTCCCACCTGCATTGTAGGCTTTTGTATTTAGTCAGATAAGCCCCAAAAAAGTGCTCTAGAAGAATATTCTGACCTTTAATCTTTAGTGTAAGTTCATTGCAAATACTTTGGCAATGCAGATATCAGTGGATTTACTTCAGGTTAGCATCACTATAAGAGAGAGTAAAATTTGGATAAAAAGAGAGTTTTCACTTTTTAAAGGTTTGTTTGGTAAAACATACTGTGTTCCAGTAATGACTCAAGAATGATGCATTTTGAAATAGCTGTGAAATCCAAATCTGTGTGTACATAGCTTCTGTCATCTAGATGATGACATGTGATACAGAAGCACATGTAAAGGGCACATCTTTTACAAGTAAAATATTTAAGACTTGCAAAATTTTTAGGAGAAGAATTTCCCTTTGCCTTCAGTAATTTAAATGTTCCCTTTTATTTTCTCCGTACGCTGTCTAATTTCCATCAGCTGGGAGAGACAGGGAGAGAGGGAGCCTAGGCATCTGCAGACTGCTACTTGTCCTACTTCATGTATGCTTTCCCAGATGGAATAAATCCACCCTTGGATGTGTTTACTGAGGGTTTCTTTTCTTTCCTTGGCTGTAGAGTCTAAATGACTAAATTAGCATAAGACTTTTCTTGTCTCCCTGCTCTGCTCACTTCCTTCACTCCTAGGCTTGGTACATATCCCTCTCCATCTGATTATGGGCACACAACTCATTCCTGCTTTTAGTCATTATGCTGTGTGGCAGGAGGTCACTCGCAGGTCTCTCCTGAGTGCCCCAAAGCAAAGACCACAGGGGGATTTGCAACAGACTGAAAAGCAATCGAGAGTTTTCCAGCATTGCTGTGGCCACTTGGCCAGCTGGGGAGTGCTGGTGAGGGAAAGCCAGAGCGGATGCTGACAGTGCCAGTGGGCAGACCCCAGGCTGGCTGGGATGTGCTGAGGACGTAGGCTCCTGAGAAGCCCAGAGTCTTCCTTGTGTTAAGGGTGACTTGATAAGCAGAGACTTCAAAGGATATTCATTCCATCTACCTACAGAGCAGATTTCCACACTTGAATTAGTCACTGTAGGCTCCTTTCCAATGAATGCAGAGAAATGTCCACGTCTTAGGAGAGATTTCTTAATCTACTTTAGGCACCTTTTATATGAATTGGTACCTCAAAGTAACTGTTTTCCTGCTGTGACCATAAACAGTGCCTAGTTGGCTTGACATCAACAAAAAATAAGGTAAAAGCACAACCCACTTCGAAGAAAGACAGGAAAGTACTTGAATGATAGATCTGTTAGGGTTACTATAAAGGTAAAGCTCATCATACCGAACTAAAAAGAATTAAGAATTAGGAAAGAAACTTGGGGGATTTATCCAACTTGCCCTCCATTTCCTCACTCTTCCTAAGCCCAGGCTTACTGCCTTTGTTGGCTATTGAGTTGAACCCTTGATCTGACACAGTACAGCCACTCTTGCAATCTTATGACCAGCTCTGATGTCTTCATCTCCCCTGCAGACACTGACATTTTATCAGATGAATTGCACCCATCTTGTCTCAAAATTGAGTTCCGGACAGCGAGCAGTATGAAATTTTGTAGATTAAACTGCGTTGTAAATAAATAAAGGAAAAATCCCATGCTAGGACAGTGGTCTTGGTGTGAAACCTGAGATGAGAAACCACCAGAATCTGGTTTTTTTTATCATCAGTGAATGTACATGACACCAGGTCTGTGACAGACAGGATATGCCTGATCTCAAAGATCTTTGCCCGGTTAGAAGGGCTCATTGGAAGAGCTTTAAACTAGATTTGAAGGGGAAAGAGGATGAAACCAGTCTAGCTAGAGATAAGCCTGGAGGCAATACATCAGTGTTTGATGGGCTGCGTGCTAGCAAGCTCCTTCAGTCTGCTGCCTCAGTGGCAGGGGGATGGAGATGGATGGAGATCCATGGGGCAGCGAAGATGCAGGAGTCATTGAGGTGTTAGAAATCACAGAAGTGTGTGAAAATGGTCATGCAGGACTTAGGGCTTCCACCCCCAAAAAGGCAGGGGGAACAATAGCCCAAATGAAGTGCATCTACACCAGTACATGCAGCATGGGCAACAAACAGGAGGAGCAGGAAGTCATTATGCAGCAGGAAAAACTACAATACAGTTGCCATCATGGAAACAGCGTGGGGCTGCTCCCACAACCAGAGTGCTGCAATACAGTCCTGTCAGCCTGGCTTCAGTGCCAGGGAAGATCATGGAGCAGATCATCTTGAGTGCCATCAAATGGAATGTGCAGGACAAGCAGGGGATCTTGCTTGGGCTTGTGAAAGGCAGATCCTGCTTGACCAGTCTGGACTCCTCCTATGACAGGGTCACCTGCCTGTGGTCAGTGGATGAGGGAAAGGCTGTGGATGTGTCTACTTAGACTTTATAATTCCTTTGACATCATTTCACACAGAGTTCTCCTGGAGACACTGCTCATGGTTTGGATGGCTACGCTGTCCTCTGGGTAGAAAACTGGATGGCTGGACCCAGAGAGTGGTGGCGCATGGAGTTAAATCCAGCTGGTGGCCGATCATGAGTGGTGTTCCCTGGGGCTCAGTATCTGGGCCAGTCCTGTTTAATGTATTTATCTGGATGTGGGGATCCAGTGCACCCTCAGTAAGTTTGAGACAACTCCAAGCTGGATGGGAGTGTTGGTCTGCTGGAGGGTAGGAAGGCTCTGCAGCGGGATATGGACAGGCTGGATCGATGGGTCGAGGCCAGTGGTATGAGGTTCAACAAGGGCCAAGTGCCATATCATGCACTTGGGTCACAACAACCCCATGCATTCCTCCCAAAAAACTCATCTACCCATAATTTCAAAGTAATCAAGGACCAGAAAAGGGAAAAAGAGTATGCCAAAATTGAGGGGAAAAGGTATTTTAGAGTGCCTCCTCTTCCCCAACACACTTTACTTGAAGTACTACTAAGTGTGGAGCACCTCCTTGGCCTTGAGGGCAAGGGCAAGAAGAGCAGAAAAGCCCTTTTAAGTGATTGCTCAGACGTTCAGAAAAGTGCGAAGGAATGTGTGCAGGTGAGGACATTCACTGTGCAGGAAAGGGAAAGATAACCACTGAGGGAGGTCATTAACCTGCCAGGTGTGTTCCCCCAAAAAGCACAGGGAGGTCAGTGCTGAAGATGATGCAAAAGCAGATTGCTTCATGGAGGAACCCCGGAGCCCTGACGTGGGTTCTGCACCCCTTCTCCTGCACAGAGGAGAAAGATATTGATGGGAGTGCGGCAGGGGTAGAAACATAATTTGGGAGGGGAACTTTGTTATGAGTGCACACATATTAGC